>CM075807.1:11551650-11777595 GCA_037975025.1 Excoecaria agallocha | reverse complement strand
TTTAATTAGCTCAGTATATTAGGCTATTTACTATTTAATTGATTTGTTTATTAATTTGTTAATTATATTAGTTTAAATAAATTAGTTGTTTATTTGGTTATCCTTTTGTAATATAGTAATTAGTATTTTATTATATGTTATTTAAGATTTTTTGTGGGTTTTTGGGCCAAAAAATGTTTTCTTAGTTTCTATGCAAATTGGTTTGTCAGGTCCTTTAGCGATGCTCGCTTGTTCTCGTTGTTAAAGATTTTTCATATAGACCTTTAGCAACAAGAGTTTATAGTGACAGTCACACACTTTCGTCGCTAAAAGTCACAATCACGTTGTTCACACACCTCATATCCTCTTTTTTTTGTCTTTTAGTGATTCCTCTTATACTATTCATAGACCCATTTTCATATTTTTCTTCTTTTCATTTTATTATTATTATTATTGTTGTTGTTGTTGTTATCATTTTTCGCATTATTGTTGTTGTTATTATTATTATTGTTGTTGTTGTTGTTGTTGTTGTTGTCATCTTGTTATTAATATTTTTAGTGTTGATTTTATGTTATTATTATTGTTATTGTTGTTGTTGTTGTTGTTGTTGTTGTTACATTAACATAATCATGGTTATTATTGATATTTTATAAATATTCTTTTTATCATTAATTTTAATATTATTAATTATTTTATTATTATTATGATTTTTGTTATTATTAATTTTTGTTGATTTTATCATTGTAAATAATTGTTATTATTAGTGTTTTTATTGTTTTAATGATAATATTTATAATTATTATTACTTAATATTATCCTTAATATTATTATTTTATATTTATTGTCATTTTTATAACTATGCAATAATGGTCTTTCCTTGTCATATTTTTTATGCATAACTCCCTTCCGGGTCGGATCATAGAATATGGCGAAGCAAGGTAGTTTAGGATTTATTTTTGGGTCTGTATTATTTAATAACTTTTTATTGAGTTGTAATAGTTAGTAAAAAAATATTTTTTTTATAAACTTTAATTAAAAATAACATAAAATATTTTTACTTAATTAATTAGATTTTTCTCATAAAATGGACCAATGTCCTATTTTATTTCAAAAATCACATAAAAAGAATTTTATAAATATGCGTGAGGGGATTAAAGTTCCCAATTCATTTAATGGCCCGATTTATGCATGTTTTACTTATATTATTATTTTTTCTTCATATTTTTATTTATTTGTAAATAAATGGTTTTTTGAGCGATACGATAAAAAATCCATTAAATGATTTTATACAAACTTGAGTGAGATTTTCTTATAATAAAAGGGACCAATGTCTCGATTTTTACCCACAAAATAATGTGTAAATTAAGAAATTTCTCTTTATAAATACAAATGATTTTGTATTTAAAATTGATTGACATGATTCCTTTTTTTTCCAAGCCATGAGCGATAAATTGTCCTATTTTTATCCAAAATACACTTAAAATGCTAACTTTTGTAAATGTGCATGTGAGGACCAATGTCTTTATCCAAATAAACTCAATTAATTTCCCAATGTATGTATGAATCTACTTTTACATCTATTATTTTATTCTTGAAAGCTTTTCATACATTGCTTTACAACTTTTCTATGCATGCTTTACAACTTTCCAATATACTTGAGTTTTATTTTATTTTCTAACATAATAACATATGTGAGAAAAGAGACGAAATATATTAATCACTAAAACTTGTTTATATAACATTAACCAAGGGTATAAATAGGAGTAAAATCCCAGACTTTCTCTGGTTTTGGTATCACAAGGTATTAAAAAATCACTTTTCCAATGTCCTATTAGGTGGCAACTCCTAAATATAAACCTTGTGATGCTCAATAGATGCCTTTTAAGTCAGTCATTAGTAAATGGATAAGGATACTCCAATGCACTATCTCATGCCTTTTAGAAGCTCAAGTGCATTGCGTATTAGACAAAATCCTTATCCATTATAAAGCGATTGACTTTTACGAGCCTAATGAACCTCATTTGGTCTTGAGCCTTAAAAGTAGGCTTTCAAGAGCAAGCTAGATGCCTATGGGATTTGGCGTGCGTTACAGTGGCAACTCTATTGAGGACCATGAGATTTTGCTCTGAAAGTAACTTTAGTTGATTTAATATAAATGAGTTTAAAGATTAAAATATTTTGTCTTGTTTTGAAAAACTGCATTGCATTCATGCTAGAGCCTTAAAATTAAGTTAGGTGTCCCTCTTTTATCCCCAGTGCATTCCCAAAAAATGACCCTACATTTACTCAATGTAAGAAAGCATTCCCAAAAATTAAGTTTCGGTAATGTTGATCTCTCTCTAGAAAAATCCTTTCTATTTATTTTTCTCGTCTCTAAAAGATATTTGTTAACTTAAGCATCAGAGCTTACCCTGGTTCGATCGGATGCTTCTTTTCTTACAGGTTCCCGGAGGCTGTACTCTATTGGGCTCCTCAAAGTTTTGGTTCTCGAAGGCTCTACTTTATTAGGCTCCTCCTCTTTTTTTATTTTTAATATTTTTAGAAATATCATTTGATACTTTTATTGAGAGCGATAAAGAGCCCAAGTGAGTAGTTAAGCCATCTCAAATTTAAAAATTACCTTAAAAATGAGCGTAGGAGGCCTAGATCCATTGTCAGAACAAACGACACTAAAAGAACTCCCTCTGGGATACCAATATACCATAATCTCTTGAATAAATTTGGTAGAGAGTTCATGGCTTGTAATAAATCTACCCTTATTATGATGAAATACTTGAAAACAATCTTGGGAGATTTCAGTAGGAGTATTATGAAATCTATGCATAGGAAAAGACGCCCTAAAGTTTCTTTGAGGGAGTCAGAAGGAGAAAGTAAGGAAAAAGATATTAGATAGCACATAAATGTTCCATTGTGAATTAGAGAGCCAACTGACCTCAGATCTGAGATCGAATCCCGAGTATAGGAAGATGAAAAAAGAAGCAAGGAAAAGGAAAAGATATCACAATAAAGTATAAGCCATTCTTCTAAAAACAATGCTTGTGTTACTCCCAAACAATCTTTTTCACCCCTCATCAACTTGGGGAAAGACAATTGTTATGTATGCACCCCAAAGAGAAGGCTGACGAAGAAATAAGGTGTGAGCAATGACTTTGTTTTAGAACAAAATGAAAGGTGAGTTTTACAACAGGTGAAAAAGTTCGAGTTAGGTCATCCAAAAAAGCCAATGTCCAATGGTAATCTAGTCTCTCTATTTAGTCGAGAAATTCAAAAGGCTGAACTCCTGGTTAGATTTAAAGAGATCAAAATGACTAGATATATAGGTAAATCTAATCCTAAATGTCATATTTTAGAATATTTAATGCAGATACAAATGTATTCTTTTAATGATAGAATCTTTTGTTAAGTGTTTCCTACAACGTTAGTAGGGGACACTTTGGAATGGTTCCACAATCCTACTCCAGAACCAATCCACTATTTTAGGTAGCTTTATGATCTGTTCATAACCGAATTCATAGTACAAATTAGAACCCCTAAAACTATTAACAATTTATGCAATTTAGTACAAGGATTGGATGAAACTCTAAGGAGTTATATTGATAGATTCCAGAGCTTGGCCTTTAAAATAAGGAATCTACATCCTGAAGTAGCCACGAATGCCTTGGCTCGCAGCATAATGAGCACTCAATTATTTAATCCATCATAATGTGTCCTTCAACAAACTTTGTCGATCTAATAGAGAGGGCTAACCAATAGATATAATTGGATGATGCCCTATAAGCCAGAGGGTACATAAATTCGATGACAAATAGAATGCAACCCTATGGGTGGGAAGACCTCAAAGTAAAAAATTATGAAGGAGCCAACAACTCGAAAAACCAAGGGAAGAGGAAAGAGAATGAGCATGGTAAGTCTGACCACCACATAAGTAATCTAGCCAAAACCTATACACCACTCAACTCTTCTCTCATTAAGGTTTTAATATGGATAAAAGAAAAAGACAACAAGGTGAATTGGCCTAAAAAGCTTTTCAATCGGTTATACACTTAAAGGGAACAAAATAGATATTGTGAATTCTAAAAAGACATAGGTCACACAATCGATGAGTACAAATCATTGAAAGAAGAAATTGAGAGGCCGATACAAAAAGGATTGCTAAAACAATTTGTGAGATCTTCACGTGCTGGACATATGTAAGGCACAAATGGGTAATAAAGGTTGGTTAAATTCAAAAAAATATGATGAAAGGCATAAAATTAGGGATATAGATCAACAAAGATAGAGACTTGGTGTAATTAATATGATTTCAAAAAGATCATTTTACAGAGAGGACTTTGCAAAAAGAAAAAAAAAAGTGAAAGGTGTATACTTTTCTGCCAAATCTAAGCAGTTACCCTCAATCATCATTTCCTCTGAGGATGTGGCTGATATAAATTTTCTCCATGAAGATGCACTAGTAGTTCAAGCAGTGATCAAAAACTTCCTTGTAAAAAGAATTTTGGTGGATAATGGTAGCACAGTGAACATCCTTATCGTAGAAGCTTACAAATGAATGAATATACCAATAAGGGAACTAAAGCCAATAACCACTCTGCTAAGTGGACTTGGCAATGCCACCGTTCTGGTAATTGGATCCAAAAAATTCTTTGTAGAAATGGGAGACAAAATAGTAACTCACACCTGTAAAACTTTATTCATGGTCATAAACATGAACTTTGCATACAGCATAATCTTTAAACGACTACTATTATTTCAGATAAGAGCAGTCCCCAGTATAAGATACATGGTGATGAAAATTCCTATTGAAAAAGGAGTAGCAATTCTAAAAGGTGATGAAAATTCCTATTGAAAAAGGAGTAGCAATTCTAAAAGGTGATGAAAATTCCTATTGAAAAAGGAGTAGCAATTCTAAAAGGTGATGAAAATTCCTATTAAAAAAGGAGTAGCAATTCTAAAAGGAAATCAAAAGGCTTCAAATGTAGCTTACATTGCCATAGTAAAAGAGGCAAAATAATTATACATAGTATAACCCGGTCTAGAGAAGAATGAGGAAAATGATCAACCCAGGATGAATCCAAAAGGAAACATTGTCATAAAAAGAACTATCTGCAGGGAGGAAAGTTCAAATCAGTTCAAATATGTCAAAAAAGGTGGAAAAGCACATAATGAAAGTATTGATGATCAATCAATTCACTTTTTCTTGGAAAGAAGAAATACTTCCAAGGTATATACCCAAAGATAATCACTCACAAGTTAAATGTGGATCCCAACCATCCATTGGTAAAATAAAAACTGAGAAGACATACACTCGATCGTAAAAAGTTCATTTCTGAAGAAAGAGACAAATTATTGAAAGTTAGAACTATCAAAGAAGTCAATTACCTAGAATGGCTCACCAATGTGGTATTGGTAAAAAGGAAAATTGGCAAATTGAGAATCTATATGGATTTCACCGATCGCAATAAGACTTCTTTAAAGGATTGCTACCCACTTTTGAACATTGACCAATTAGTAGATGCTACAGTATGTCGTTTAATCTACTATTTGCTTAACGCTAAACAGGGTACCATTACTGATAATGACACCTTTTGCTACAAGGCCATGCCATTTGGGCTAAAAAAGTCGGTTCAACATACCAATGCTTGATAAATAAGATCTTCAAGGCACAGATCGAAAAAATTTGGAAATGTACATCAATGATGTGATTATTAAAAGCAAAAATATGGCAAACCATCATGTTGATCTGATGAAAGTACTCAACACACTTAATCAATTCAATGTGAAATTAAATCCACAAAAATATGTGTTTAGAGTTCCTTCAGGAAAGCTTTTGGGGTTTATGGTCTCTAAAAGAGGTATATAAACCAAGCCCGAAAAAGTCAAGGCTATAATAGACATTCGCCCTTCAAGCAACATGAAAGATGTTCAGAACTTAAATAGGAAAATTACAGCATTAGCCAGATTTATTTCGTCTTCGACCAAGTAATGTACGCCTTTCTTCAAAAAAACTTAAAAAGAATGATGTTTTTGCCGGCAGCGGGCAAGGGGGGGGGAGAGAGGGGTGCAAGTTTGCCACAAAAGCCTTTAAAGAATTAAAAGAATTTTTAAGCAACCCACCATTGCTCAGCTGACCTATTATGGGCGAGAAACTCTACATGTATTTATCCACTTTGGGAGAAGCAGTGGTCGCAGTCCTGATTAGGGAAGAAGAAACTTAGCAACTTCCTATATATTACGTCATTCAAGTATTGAGAGGTTTGGAATTGAAGAAAAACCCAACTAAAAAATTAATCATTGCCCTCATAATGAGTATTTAAAAGTTGAAAAGGTATTTTGAAGCTCATACCATTATAGTTCGAACCGATCAGCCATTTTGAAAAATTTTCTAAATGCCGGATCTAGAAGAAAAAATGGTAGGATAGGCCATCAAGTTGCAATCTTTCAATATCCGATATAAGCCTAAGAACACTATTAAAGCATAAGCTCTAGCAGACTTCATTGTAGAGATTTACTAAAGAATGCAAAAAGCAAAAGACAAAAGGAAGCTTTTAGGAAGTAATTACAGATAAAGCCTCTCCCAATAATGCCTAAAGGATGAAAAGGCATCGGCATAGTCATCAAAAGACCTTTAGGCATAACTGTCAGGTACGCAATAAAATTAAACTTTAACTCTTCCAATAATGTTTTAGAATATGAATCATTTCTCTAAAGCTTAAGGTTGGTCAAGTCTATCCAACTAGAAAACCTTAAGGTCGAAAGCGATTCACAACTAGTAACAAGCCAAGTTTTTGGGTAATTTTGAAGCAAAAAAGGAGAATATGAAGAAATGTTTGACAAAAGTCAAAATTGCCCTTAAAGAACTTGAAGAAAAAGGAACAACATAGATTATTGAGAAAGTCCTAAGAGAGGAAACAACAATCATCGATTGACTGGCAAAACTAACAGCCTCAAATCAATACATGACGGAAGAAGATATAAAATTTGAAGAACGGTCACAATCCTCCCTGAAAGAACCTGAGATAATAAAAATTGATCAGGAGTTAGAATATATGGATGACTTTAATCATATGTTATCTTCAAATGGATGAACTGCCAGAAGATAATATGGAGGCTATGAAGATCAATAGAAAAGCAATCAACTACATCATAACCGAGAAAAAGCTTTACAAAAAGGCATTTACTTACTTTTGGCTCAAATGTGTGACAAAAGAGGATGTGATTACATCATAAGGGAGATACAATAAGGAATATGTGGAGCTCATGAAGCCAGTAGAGCAATTACAAAGAAAATATTACAAATAGGTTATTTCTTGCTAAGCATCTTTAAAGATGCTCAAAGCTAGGTTAAACGATGACCACAATGCCAAATACATAGAAGAATCATACAGCAGCCTGCATTCATATTGGGGCCATTCAATCAATGGGGTTTGGATATTTTTGGTCCATTTCTCCAAGGCAAGTTACAAATGAAGTTTCTTGTCGTTGCAGTTGATCACTTCTCCAAATGGATAGAAGTCTAACCTTTGGCCAC
The DNA here is from genome assembly GCA_037975025.1 of Excoecaria agallocha. NCBI lineage: Eukaryota > Viridiplantae > Streptophyta > Magnoliopsida > Malpighiales > Euphorbiaceae > Excoecaria > Excoecaria agallocha. The sequence goes on along the minus strand of CM075807.1, from coordinate 11,770,088 downwards.
TATTATAGCAGAAAAAATAAAAAGTTTCGCTTAGAAAGAGATTATTTGCAGGTATGGTTTGCCAAATATCTTTATCACAAATAAAAAAAAAGTAGTTTGATAGCTCCATATTTAGGTATATTTTCTTTAACTTGAAAATTGACCTACAGTTTACCTCCATCACTCATCCATAGATCAATGGTAGAGTCAAAGTATCCAATCGGACAATCCTAAAAGGAATAAAGAAAAGATCAGGAAATGCTAAAGGAAATTGGACAAAATATTTATAGAGTATCTTATGGTCTTATAGAACTTTCCCAAGGGAAAGAATACATTAGACGCCATTCTCAGTAGTATATGGATCACAAGCAGTCATACTGGTGGAAATTAGAATTCCATCCCACAAGTTAACCCTATTTTTCAAGCAAGAAAATGAATGGGAAAGAAAATAGGACCTTGATCTCATTAAAGAGAAAAGAAAGGATGCCTACGTGAGAAATGCAGCCTACAAATGAGAGTGGCCAAATATCATAACAATAAGTAAGGCTCCAAACTTTCAATCTTGGAGATTTGGTTCTGAGAAAAGCAAAAATTGGCACAAGCAATGTAGGAGTTGGGAAACTCATGCCTAATTGGGAAGGTCCTTGTGAGATATAAAAAGTATTAAGTAAAAGGACTTATAGGCTAAGGTCAATGGATGGATTTGAACTTCCTAGATCTTGGAATGTAGAGGTGTTTAAAAAATATATGATGCAATAACTAAATGTAATTACTGACCTATGAGGTCAATGAAAGTTACTCTGATCGAGAAACTTTTGCATTTATAGGCGAAAGAACTTTAAATGGAAAAATAAAAAATTCAAGCCTTCATAAAAGTTGTCTTAAAATACAAAAGAAAATATTTATTTTCTACGTTTACATTTTCTTCATTCCCTTTATCTTCTTCAAAATCTTCTTCATCAATTAGAGGCTTGGGGAGTGCAATAGGGTCTTCCAAAAAGCTAAAATTTATTTCAGGAAAGCACCTTTTACATTTATGAATGATCTTAGCAATCATTCCAGATTGTACGGCTCTTACTTATTCAGTTAGTTCATTCTTTTGCCACTCTATCTCTCCCTTATGATGCTCATGAAGGTACTTCTTTTTGTTTTAGAGATCTTCAACCACCAAGCGGAGAGAGCTATTTTCCTTCTAAAGATGCTCGATCTGACTATTTAAATCAACATTTTTGCTAGACATCTCTTTGATTTTAACTGAAAATTTTGAATGAACGGCTTGTAATTTCTCCTCGAAATCTTTGTTTGCAACCTCTATTTTTTCCTACAGCTCCTGCTCAGCATTGGTTTTATCCGCTAGTTTCCTCTTCCAAGCTATATTCTCTATATATAAGTGCATCGCCCTTTGCATAACCTAGTGAGAATAAACCACTTAAAAGAACTTTTTCAAGAAAAAAAAATTACCCTCATAGCTTCAAAGTTAATTTCGGCCAATTACTTGCGAAGCAAAGAAACAAGGCCCATCTCATTTAAATCCTTCTCTAGCATCAGTCTTCAACTGATGAAATATAGCACTTGGGCATTCCGAACAAAACACTCATCCCCAAACTTATGTAGCTAAAGCCCCTTCAAGGTTAAACTCTCAATTTTAGATGTTAGTGTTGGAGTCGGAACTGAAGCATGCTCCGTAGTGGTAGTCTAATCGAATGTAAATCCTGCAAAGTCAAGAATGGGCTGAGTATCACACACTACTTGGCCCATGGTGCTGCCTCAAGATAGGGGGTAGTAGTGGTAGAAGTAGGAGGATGAATCTTTATGCCTACTTAAGAAATGATACTCGTTCCCTCTATCGTGGCTAAAATGTAGAAGAAATAGGTGAACAATTCCAAGGAAGGAGCTACCTATACTTTTTCACAAATAATTTTAGATTAAGTAATAGACCTTCATCCGTTCAAATTTAGTTGGTTAGAGGCAACCTCATAGCCTTTAAGAATATTGGCATCTAAAGGAGGTAAGGGAAATTGCAAACCGCATTTCAAACTACCCTTATGACTTATAAACCATTCATTTTTATTCTCCCTAAATAGACTATCAAAAACAGACATAGACATGGGGAACACTAGGGTCAATACATTCTCTAAAAATTTATATTTTGTCCTAAGGTTACTCAATATAGAAGCAATAATCTTAGTATGATTGACTATGGGATCTTTCCCTTGGTACTCTTCAAGAAATTTTGTATCTAGACCGTTTCCACTCCTACTTGGAATACTACTATTAGAAGCCATTCTAAGAGGTACAATTTCGAAAAAGGAATTTCTAATTTGCTCCCAAGAAATAGACCTTAGAATGGTATAAAAAATGTTTAACTCTGATGCTAAGGAAGACGATAAAAGAAAATGAAAGGAACTCATACAAGAAAAGAAAGCTTACTTGATGAAATTAGCCAAAAAAGTGTAAAAAAAGAATATCAAAAACACGATGAACTCTAAAGCCCCAAAATCTAAGAAAGAAAAAGCTCAAGAATTTTTGCAAAAGTATGAAAGAAAAACCCAACACCTATTTATAAGGAAAAAAGATGACTTATCTCATACTTTTGATGCGGCTAATAAGAAGATGCTAGGTGGCCAAAATTTGTAGGAGCTATTAATGGCATGATAAACTAAGCGTTGTCTGCAAACCGACGACTATTCAGAAGAAAGGTTATTTCAAAATTTAAAATTTAAAATTGAAGTGAACCCTAACTTTCTGGCTATCGAAATGCGAAGTTTTGAAGGCATGAATCTACAAAAAATCGATCGGATTGACTTAAGAGGAACAAATGATAATGCCCTATATAATTGGGCCTCAAGGCCCAATAGCTCAATACACACGCAAACCACAAGCATTAAAGAAAATTCGATCGAATTGATGTGACAAGATTATCACATTAGTCTCATAGTATGGCTTCCATATCTTTGCTGGATACTGCTTACTTGACCGGTATGGTCGCTGCAGTGCAGTCGTATCATCGCCCTAGGTCACTGTTTTAGGCACTTAAAAAACCTAATAACCTATAACCATCAAAATTCTATAAATAAAGAAAAATTAAAGAGTTTCGATAATGTTATCTCTCTCTAGAAAAACCCTTTCTATTTATCTTTCTCTCTCTAAAAGATTTTGCTAACTTAAGCATCGAAGCTTACCCCGGTCCGATCGAACACTCCTTTTCTTACAAGTTCCCGAAGGCTTCCCTCTATTGGGCTCCTCAGAGTTCCGATTCCCAGAGGCTCCACTCTATTGGGCTCCTCATCTCTTTGCTATTTTTGATATTTTTGGAAATATCATGTGTGTTTGGTAAAATTGTAGATTTTTAATTTTCAATTTTTAAAATTCAAAAACTATTTTTAGTTTTTATTATCTATTTTTAAAAAAAAATATTTTATATATTTAAAACTGTATCATACATTTTTAATTATTTATGTATATATTTTTAATTATTCATGTTATGATAATAATTTTGATGGTGGCAGCGACAAAGGCGATGATGGAAAATTTGGCGTTATGGTGGTGGTGGTGGCAGCGGCAATAACGATGGTGGTGGCAGCGGTGGTAACAACAGCAACGCCGGTCAGTAATGGTGGCAGCAGTGGTAATAATGGTTAGTAATAGTAGCAGTGGTGTGGTGGCAGTGGCAGTGGCAGCAGTAGTGACAGTAACGGTGGTGGCGACGGCAGTGGTGATGGTCTGGTGGTGGTGACAGCCACAATATAATGGCTGGTGGTGGTCTGATAGTAGTAGCAGCAACAGCGGCAATAGTGGCGGTGAAGGTGGCAGCAATGGTGATAATGAGGATAAAATAATTAAATTGTTGACAAAAGTAAACTTTAAAAACTACATTTAGAAAATTTTTAATTTCTATTTTTGGCATAAAAATTACTTTTTAATCTTTATAAAAATCAAAACGGAAAAAAATATGCCAAACATGTTTTGGTTTTATTTTTAAGAGAAAAACTAAAAACCAAAAATGAAATTATCTCCAAACACACCTTAAAAAATATGAAAGGGATGGCCAGCTTATTACTTATAAAGGGAAAGACAATTTTGATATTTCACAAATTTCACTTTATTTTTCCTTCGAGTTACTCTAATTTCCTTCCAAATTAAAAATAAATATTTAAAAGTATAAAAATTAAATAATTTTTTACAGTAAATATCAAATAAGTTAAACTTAAGTCTCCTTATATTACTCCCAATTATTTTTATCCAAACAAAGGCAAGGAAAAAAAAATCTTTCTTTCCTTCTGGTTGCACCAAAACCTAAAATCACCTTTTTGAATGAAAATTCTTTCCCCATCGTTCACACTTCTTTCCACTTGAATCGGAGTCCTCCAGTCGTCACGCTCACCTCTCCTATGAAGGTAATCTCATCTTTGACCTTCAATCTTAGATTTAGTCTGTCAATTCCTCCCTCTCCGACGTCACTACGAAACTCGCTCGTGCTGATCCTGAAAGGTTGACCCACTTTATTTTCTTTTCTTTTTTGTGTCTTTGTTTCTTAGCTTAATTTCTGCCCGGAGCAGCGGTGATGCTGTATTACATCTTGATTCGCAGGGTTGTGGTAAAGGATGAGGAAGATAACGATATGAGTGGTGAGTCAAAATCGATATCCGGGAAGAGGAGGATTGTTCGTAGGCCTGCCCAAGCTCCGGCGACATGGTTTGAAATGATAAATACTTTATCTGAGACTCTTAGGGTGCATTTACTTATAGAAAATAGTTTTCTGTTTTTTATTTTCATAGAAAATTGGAGTATTTAGTTTTTGTAGAAAATTTAGAAAATGCGTTTATTTATCAACAAATGGAAACTGGAGTTTTTTTTTTGTGTACATACACACAAACACACATGTATAAGTATGTATACACACACACAAATACATACATACATACATACATACATACATACATACATACATATATATGTATGTGTGTATGTATGTATATGTGCATATATGTATATGTATATGTATATGTATATGTATATGTATATGTATATGTATATGTATATGTATATGTATATGTATATGTATATGTATATGTATATGTATATGTATATGTATATGTATATGTATATGTATATGTATATGTATATACATGTATTCATACATACATACATATGTACATGTATGTGTATGTATGTACATACATATTTATACATATCCATATATGGATATGTATATATATGTATGTACATACATACACATACATGTACATATACATATGTATGTATATTTTCACATACAGATACATATATATAAATATGTATATGTATGTATGTGCATATGCATATATGTATATGCATAAATAAATAAATATATATATATATATATATATGTATGTGTGTGTGTGTGTGTGTGTGTACATATATATACATATCTATATGTATGTATGTATGTATGTATGTATACATGTACTACATATACATGCACATGCATATACTTATGTATGTATGCACATACAAAAACATATATATATCACTACAAGAAATTCTTAAAATAGCAACATAATTGATTCTGTTGCTAAAATTGGTTGAATTTTATAAAATTAGCAACCGAAAAAATGTTGGTTAGCTTTCGTTGCTAAAAGTGGAGGGAATTTATGGCACCAATATTTAGCAACGAAAATTAGCAACGGAATTTTAATTCCGTTGCTAATTAACGAGGCAAAAAATGGCGGATAAATTTTGGGACAGAAAATAGCAACGGAATTAGTATTCCATTGCTAAAATAGCAACCGAAAAAAATTTGGTTGCTAAATTAGCAACGGAATATTTATTCCGTTGCTAATTTGCACTTTCAACGAAATATAGCAACGGAATATGAATTCAGTTGCTATTTAGCAACGGAATATTTATCCGTTGCTAAATTTCAGTTTCAACGAAAGTTAGCAACCGAATTAAATTCGGTTGCTATTTAGCAACGGAATCTTATTTCGATTGCTAATTAGCAACAAAAATTAGCAACGGAATTCGGTTGCTAACTTTCGTTGAAATTGAAATTTAGCAACGGAATTATAATTCCGTTGCTAAATTGGGGCATTTAAGAAATTTTACCTTTGTCTGAACTATAAAATGCAAAAACCCTAGGTTTTCATCTCTTCCCTCACACCGCCTTCATTCTCTCTGGCTCTCTAAAGAAGCAGTCGATGGCTCCTCCCTCACACACCGCTGCTCTGTCTCTCTCTCCAGCAAGGAAGTCATCTCGACTTGCTGCAACTCGCCACATCATCATCTCCACGAAAGGAGTGAAGACTGAAGTCGAAGGTCCTTCATCAGGTAAGTTTCAACAGTTGCTTTCTTGCCGAACCTCATATGTTAAAGTTGTTGTTTTTATTGATGCTTTTCCTCCTATATGTTGTGGTTGTCTACTATGTTGGGACACTAGTAGTTCTTTTCTTCTGTTGTTAAGGACTTGTCTGATCCCTTTATAACGGCTGAATTACTAGCAGCATCTTGGCCAGTTGGTAGGACTCCTGGAATTTCAAGCCATCGTGTTGGGTTGGTTGGCTCAAAGCTAAGCTGCTATAGTACCTTGTCTTAATTACTTTCTCGGATCTATTAGCTGGTGAACAAAACTAAGTTAGGTAGTTCATGTTGAAACTCTGTGCAGGAACTTCAACATACGAAACCGCCCTTGAAAATTTGTTATGCTAACATTTTTTTCTTTTTATGCTAACATTTTAATTATTGAGATATATATAGCTAAAATGCTCATTTTTGTGCCTTTAATTACCGCTTGGTGATTTTTGTTAGAAAAAGAAAAAAAATTGGTGTTGGATTAAAAACGACAGAATGTGTCTGGCCATATCACCCCAAACAATAAAAAAGTTTAAAGTTTTTCAAAGCTAAAGCTTTTTCTGCAAATGGAATAACTAGAGATTTTATTGCAAATTGCATTTGCTCGAGTTGAAATGATCTGAAAGGCAAACCAATGGCGCTATTATTTCTTATTATAGATAGGTTGCTGATTGTTACTCATAAATTTATTTATTTTAAATGTGTTAATAAATCCTTAATCGTTTGCTGTTGCAAGTTAAAGTATTCTCACCTTTTATTTTAGCTGTAATTTATCCATAAAGTTTCAAACTAAAGGATCAATTTATCTTTCATGTATTTAAAAGGGTTAAATATTATATTTAACCCTCAAAAGCATGTGAAAAGCGAAAACTTTCGAACTTAATCCCTTTGAATGTTAAAATGCATAGAAGAGTTCAGTTACTTTTAAATTCTTTTTGACAATATGTGATGATCCATGTTCAAAATTTCAATAATACTCCATAATATTATAATTAATATAGAAAACTGAGAAAGGTTAGAAACTTCTGATTGCATTAGCTCTGTTAGTGTAGTAATAAATTGTCTAAGAGCATACTTGTATTGATCAGTACCAAAGTCTTAGTAAAAGTATTTTCTAAATTTTAGCTATATATCTTCCATATTTTCTAAATTTTAATTATTGACTTTTCTTTTTCCTTCAGGCGGCAACTTGTCGTCGTTTTGGATCTAATAACAACTCAAGAGAATTTTTTAAGGGGGCCAAATCCTGATGTTGTTAACGGTACATGAAGTACTCCATGTTTGACATGTATTATCAAATGCTAACCTAACTTTATTGTTATGTTAATGCTAAGTGTTTAAATGTGTCTCTAAGGTAAAGAAAAAAGAGGAGATGCCAGTCTGAACCAACAATGAGTATTAGAGGATTGAGTAGTAAATTAAGATAAGGACCTATTTAAATTTTTTCTTTTTTTTTTTAAATGTCAATGGGAGGTATTAGGTTTCTTTAAGGAGAAAAATAAAAAGAAAATCAAAGGTTAATTGTGATTGTTTTTGCTTATATTATTGGAAACAAAATTTGAAATTTTTAGGGGGTTAAAGCAAGCTAGGAAATTGAAACTCAGCTCTCATATTTCCATGCATAGAAGGATCTACTTGTATGATACATTGTCATTATGATTTCAAGCCAGCGAAAAAAGAAATGAAAAAGATTCCCACCAATATGAGAGTCCGTCAATTGTGGAGAGTGTGCAAACTAATTTCATAAATAATTAATTAACGCTAGATTTATCTTGATTATAATTAATAAATAAAAAATAAACATCCATACACCAAATGCCTAAGAATCTCTGACCCATTGGCCACTGTACTATTTTACTTTTGTTCGATGCTTACTTTCTTGTCATGTAGTTATCTATTTCTTCCACCAGCCTCTGTACTATTCGTTTTCCATCTCCATGGGCATTTTAATTTTAGCTAACATTTTAGCTATATATATCCAACTTGACAATGAGCATACTGAATTTTTATGTTATTACATATTCCACTTATTGTATTTTTTTGTTTTTATGCTAACATTTTTTCTGAATTTTATTATATATATATATATATATATATATATATATATATTTTTATTATTTCAAGATTTATTATTATGTTAACGTGGAGAACCTACAAATGATCATGTCATTGCTTAGGTCATGGTGGAACTATTTAATGTTTGTTTAGTGCTTAACTTAAACCAAATTTGGCATGACCATGAGCTATGCATATAAATGGCATTTTTTCATTTGAAGCATAGAATTAATGTTATGAAAATGGTTGTAAACACTTGACGAATATAAACAAGATATTTGTTTATTGAATTAGGGAGTATGGTGATAATTAAGGATATTTTATTTATTTTTTGGTGTATTCAATTATTTGTCATTTTCTATCAATTTTTTATAATCATTGCAAAATGATCATGTTTAAGGTTAATACACTCTCATCTTCTTCAATAACCAAGCTGAAACTTCATTTTACATCATACTATTTCTTCATTTATTCAACATTGAATTGTATTATGTTGGTATTTGACAATTGAAAATTGTATTATTAAGATGTCTTAAAGCTGTTATATGTATTTTTAATATATAATTGCATAATCGGTTATTAAAAACCTAATCTTTTTATTTTTATTTCCTTGAGATCATACAATAGTAGCAGCAAAGAAGAGAAAGTTGTTGTATTGGATTTAGTTTTAGGTCTCTATCTTTCTCCTTGGTTTGGACCAATCCTTTTCTACATTCTAAAGGTACTAAGTTTGCTGTCTTTTTTATTTCATTTATTTGTTATTGATATGTGTTTTGTGACATATCATTAAATTATTAGATCTATTGCACAAATTTTTTTAATATTAATTATTTCTTTTTCTTATTGCCTTTGGAAGTGCGTTCATGTATCAACAAAAACATGTGATTTTTGGACTTTTTAGAAAAAGAATGTTTAGTGATTGAATGTTTCTAATGTTTCTAACGGCAATCTGATCGGTGTATTGCAAATTAATTAGTGCATCATCGTTTTTTGAATCCTGGTTTGCAAATTATGTTGAAGATATCATTTTCACTTGTGTATTGCAAGTTACATGGCATTAGAATGTTTTGATCAATGATACTTTTACTTAATTCGTAGATTTGTTAGACATGACTCGTGCTTTTAAAATGTATTGCAAGTTACATGGCTTACATGGTTCAGTACACGTATATAGCCTTTGACCAAATGTGCAGAATGTTGCTATACAATTTTATTGCTTGCAGTAGAATGTGGGGATAGGATTTGTTAGACCCTCTAATTTCTAGGAGGAACTCATTACTGTCTTTTTAAATAATTATTGTCAAAAAATTTGTTTAAAGCAGTCAATTGATAAGACTTTTATAAAAAGTGTTTCTGTTGTGAAGCTTTGAGTTGTAGTCCCATTTTCTTTACATATAGCTATTAAGGCATTGAAAATAATATTAGAATTTGTTGGTCATATTATTATATTTGTTTCTTTTAGCACTTAAATCGATTTATCTTATTTCAGTTTCTTCTAATTTATAAGTTTGTTTCTAATTGTTTGAAATTTATGATTTAAATTAGAGCTCTCCATCTCTTGAACATGGCTCAAATCTGAAGATTTTCGCTCATGCTTTTTATCAGGTGAATTCTTCCTTTCTTCTTTCTACTTTTAATGTTGTTTAGATTTTCATTTTGTATGTGTTATTGCAAAGAAATATAACCTTACACAAAAGCTCTTGTTTCATTGAATTGTATAAATGCAAGAGTTTCTTACTCCTTCAAGTTCTCCATCTTTAGACATGCTATTCAAATTATTTGAAGATTCAGTAACAATGGTATTTTGACTATTATTTCTTATTGCTTGTTATACAGGAAATAACTATGGGTAGAAAGCCTACTTATCCTGAAGTTTTTATACACACTCACACAAAAAAGCATGATGGTCAGACATTCGTCAATAACCGTTGTAGACAACTCAATGTATGTTAAATTTATACATCAATATTAATTATTTTATAAAAATATAGATAATTAATTTTAATTATTGTAATAATAGGAGCAAATACAAGATACTATCATTCAACAACGGCAGAGCTCTGAAAGTGTTGATGAGAGTCAGATTTTTCTTCAAGTAGTTGGTGGTAAGAATAACCGTGGGAGGATTTTTGGTTTAGGTTCAATTGCAAATACTTCACATTTGAATTCCTCTACATCATTTATAGCTGCTTGTAGTAAGCGATACGAATCTTCTCAGAAAGTCGTTCAGCTAGAGACCGCACTCACCATGTTGATGGATACTGTAACCCAACTAAAGAATCGAGTAGAAGATTTGAAAACCAGGGGTGTCCAGCAGTCAAATCGTTCTCCTTCACCTCCACCAGCTACATAGCTTAGACTTTTATTTTTAGATTGTTATTGACACTGATTATATGTTGTTTTTATTTTTAGATTTTTTTCCCTTATTGTAGAATGAACAATGGTATTTTAGATTGTTATTGATACTGATTTTATGCTGTTTTTATTATGGTTTTCATAGAATTTTACATTACAGTAATATAATATATTTTTAGAATTTTAATTTTTGTGTATTACAATTTTAATATTATATTATCAATAACAATATTTTCTTTTCATAATGAATTTAAATTATATTTATTTATACATAAATAATTTGATTTAACTAAAATATTGTGTCAATCTAACAAAACTTTATGCCAATCTAACAAAACTAGCATAATTTTACAATTTATAATGTTATAAATAGTTTTTATTTAGCAACCGATTTTAGCAACGGAATATGTATTCGGTTGCTAATTTTACCAACCAAATTCATATTCCGTTGCTAAATTTACCAACGGAATTACAATTCGGTTGCTAATTTTACCAACCGAATTCAAATTCCGTTGCTAAATTTACCAATGGAATGACAATTCGGTTGCTAATTTTACCAACCGAATTCATATTCCGTTGCTAAATTTACCAACAGAATTCAATTCGGTTGGTAATATTGACCAATTAACCAAAATGTACATTGGTTAGATATAGCAACCGAATCTGTTTCCATTGCTAATTTCCGTTGCTAAATTACCAACGGAAATTATTTCGGTTACTAAATTTACCAACTGCCAAAATTGCAACCGAATTTTTCGTTGCTATTTTCAGTTGTTAATTTTGATTACCAACAGAAATTCACCAAATTCGGTTGCTATTTCTAAATTTTCTTGTAGTATATATATATATGTTATTCAAAAAATTTGAAAAATATCTTTTATAAGTTTTTCAATTTCTTCTTTATTTTCGAAAAATGAAAAATTCATTTTCTATTTTCTATTTTAGAAAACTGACGAAAATAAACATAATCTCTATTTTCTGTTTTCTATGGAAAAAATTTCTAAAAAATTGGAGCAATTTTCTATAAGTGAACAGACCCTTAGGTTTACATATTTTGAGACCTAGCAAATGGCCGATTGGAGATTTGGCTTTCGGTATCAATTACCTGATGCTGAGGTGGGTAGGCTAAGCTAATTATCTGGTTTCTGCTCTTTATATAAGAACCCGTTCCTTTATCTTACATTTTCAATCTTTGACAGTTTGTTCTCACGCTTTTTTGCTTTGTTATGCTTAGATGATGGGTTTCTTGATTTTTTTTGCCCTGCGCTTTCTGTAATTCTTTTACAGGACAAGGTGCAAGTGTATATGCTGGTAGTGATTCCGTAAAAGCATTGTCATGGCAGCAACAAGGTGAGCAATACAAATAAATATAGATACTTTAGTTATGGATATTAATTGCAGGATTCAGTCCTAAGGGGATTTTCTTTTTTCTTTTTTGCTTTGTGGATGTCTTATCTATTGCGATGCATTGAGAAGTGGATTGCTGTCTGTCTGAATCTCTCTTCATCTTTTGTTGTTCATTTGGTTACTAGTTCGTGTTCTGTGAAGATAGGATATTTCAGTGCTAGCCAAGTATTTGAGGTAATAAAATGGTTTCCCTTTTGTTCAAATTATTACTTAAGATAGACATGAACTTACCGTGCTTTTTAATATTTTCTGTTGGAGATATTGCTTTTTGATTATCTGCTCCTTTTCTCGTTGTGATGTTTTGTATTCTATATCATGCATTTCGTCTTATTTTTATGTGCAACCTCAACATGGAATATTCTTTATTATTATTTAATGTTGTAGGAAACTAACTACGTTCCAATTACACATGGTAATAAAGCGGTGCTCATGGCCAATGGGTAATTTCAAGGATTTTCTTTTCATGTGGAATATCTCTTGTTTAGCTATGTCAAGGGAAAAACAGAAAATACCTTACTTGGTGATCACCGACCAACTAGACTATTGTGTGTAAGCTCATGAGGCGAGTTATGCATAAACCAACCGCCTCTCTGTCAGCTGCCTTTCACTTCCATCAACGTCCTCTTCCATACAACAATGGAGGATCTCAACCTAAGGTGGGTATCGCTCCCAATTACCCCTTAAATTCCAGATGGGTTTTCACTTCCAACTCTCTCCCACCTCCAGAATGGATAGACCCCATCATTGACTTATCATATGTAATATCAAGAACTCCTCAAAACACTAAGCATTCTCCTTGGGTGCCCCAAATCCTTAGTCTTTTAGATGGGTCTTTGATTATGGAATCTAATTTGGATGCCTTTTGCTGCAAGTTCTTGATCAAGCTGTCACCTTCTTTTGTTTCGTTTATTTTGAGGTCGCCTGAGGTACGGAGGAAACCTGAGATTTCTTTGAGGTTCTTCAATTGGGCTGGTAAGCAAAAGAAATATAATCACAATCTTGATTGTTATGTTTCTTTGATTGATGCTTTGTCTGTAAATGGTGATCTTGATGCAGTTAAGTTTGTGTTTAGTAAATTTAAAAAAATGGGGTTTTTAATGACTCTTTCCTCTACTAATTCTCTGATTAAGAGCGTTGGTAGTTTGGGGATGGTAGAGGAGCTGTTATGGGTGTGGCGGAGAATGAAGGAAAATGGGATTGAACCAAGCTTGTTTACTTATAATTTTTTGCTTAATGGTTTGGTTAATTCCAAGTTTATCGAATCTGCTGAACGGGTTTTTGAGGTCATGGAGACTGGAAAGATAGGGCCAGATGTTTTTTCTTATAATACAATGATGAAAGGGTACTGTGAGGTGGGAAAGACGCAGAAAGCATTTGAGAAATTAAGAGCTATGGAGTCAAAAAATGTGGCACCAAAGATTAGTTTCATGACTTTGATTCAGGCTTATTATGCAGAAGGAAAGTTTGATTCTTGTTTAGATCTATATCAAGAAATGAAGGAGACGGGCTTGGAGATCCCATCTCATGTGTATACTTTAGTAATTGGAGGGCTTTGTAAAGAGGAGAAGTATGTGGAAGGATATATTGTTTTTGAGAATATGATTGAGAAAGGTTGCAAAGCAAATGTGGTGATATATACAGCATTGGTTGATTCAAATGCAAAATGTGATAATATGAGAGAAGCAATGCTGCTTTTTGAGAGGATGAAAAGGGAAGGGCTCAAACCAGACAAAGTTACTTATGGGGTTATTATTAAGGGCTTGTGCAAATGTGGAAGACTGGATGAGGCAATGGAGTATTTGGAGGTTTGCAAAGGCAATGGAGTGGAAGTCAATGCTATGTTTTATTCTAGTCTCATTGATAGTTTTGGCAAGTCTGGGAGAGTTGATGAAGCTGAGAAACTTTTTGAAGAAATGATAAAGAAAGGATGCTTACCTGATTCTTATTGTTACAATGCCCTTGCTAAGTGTGGAAGGATTGATGAAGCATTAACAGTCTTTAAGAGAATGGAGGTTGAAGGCTGTGATCAAACAGTATACACATACACAATATTGATAAGTGGATTGTTCAGAGAACGCAGAAATGAAGATGCATTGAAGCTGTGGCATGAAATGATTGATAAAGGAACTACACCAGATGCAGCTACTTTCAGGGCTCTAGCAACTGGGCTCTGTCTATCGGGAAAGGTTGCTAGGGCTTGTAAGATTTTGGATGAGATGGCACCTATGGGTGTTATTCCTGAGACAGCATTTGATGATATGCTCAATGTATTGTGCAAAGCTGGCCGATTCAAGGAGGCTTGCAAGTTAGCCGTTGGGATTGTTGATAGGGGTAGAGAAATACCAGGAAGAGTTCGCACTGTTTTGATCAATGCCTTGAGGAAAGCAGGCAATGCAGATTTGGCTTTAAAGTTGATGCACATTAAGATCGGCATTGGCTATGACAGAATGGGCAGTGTTAAGAAGCGAGTGAGGTTTCGAAACCTTGTTGATAGTTGATTCTTCAAACAGGCCTTAGCTATTTGTGGAATGTATTCGGTAAAATTGTTAAAATTACTTATGAAAAGCTCTGTTAAAAGAAAATTCGCCATGTTGGCTTCTTTTAAAAAAGCTTATATAAGCCATTTCTTTTTGTTTAATGATTTTTTAAAATGTCAATTTTATCCTATTGCCTAGCATCCTAAAAATTTCCAATTTTATTATGTATTCCAATTTATGCGTCGATAAATTCTATACAATTTGTGAATGCTTCTTTATTTATTTTATTTATCAAAACAAATCATTCCGTTTTATTATATAAATATTATATTTATGGACACCATATTATTATATTGTAGTGTAATTTATTATATTTATTTAGATGTGATATTTTAATTTGTTTTAAAAATTTAATATAATAATATTATTAAGTGCTAAAATAGTTATTATTCATATCATATTTGTTTTTGATATATTTTATCTAAATAGATACAAAAACTCTATAAAATCAAAAATTCTTTTAAAAATTATTTTCCAAACACCTAATAAAAAATTCTGATTTTTAGTTTGTCTACTGTATAATAGCCAAAGCAAAAGCACTGCTTAAAGACTTGATTGCTCGTTTGGCAAGTAATTTAATGGGCATCCTGATGTACAATATTTTGCGGATTATTATTGAATACGTACATGAAGAGTTGACATAACTAGCCTGAAAAAGTTAGTCAGCTGTAGCAATTAATTATTTTTGAGACAAGTTTTGGTAACTTCTCATTGGTTGCTGGGAGCATCCATGCCATTTTTAAGCATCACCTTTCAGTTTACAATTGTGGTCTATACCTTCTTTCTCCTTTACAATGTATAATGATGTCTGCACAACAATTGGACAATAAAACAGCAAATTGAAAGTTGTACAAAATGATAAGATGAAAATAGGTGGTTTTGATCAATGCAAAGCATGGAAATTTAATGGAGTGGTTTCAGTGATTTTGTTCATTTGATGAATCTTTCTGCTGCAATGTTCTCAAACATGATAAGGATTGTGTGTGACTAAACATCATTTCCACTGCTATATTAGGAGAAGATCTTGCACCTTTGGTTTCTTTGCTCCAGTTCTGCATGGCAAAATTAGAAGAACAGCATAAATTCTCTGCTGTCCTTTTAGCCTAGCGACAATCTTTTAATTATGCTGTTTTTTCAGTAACCAGATGATTCAAGCACTGGCCGCTGGCTCATGACTTGTTAATGGCTGTGGAAGACAATCAAAGCTTGTTGCACCTTGTTACAAGATTAACTGCTGTAAATTAGTTGTAATTTATTGTATTTCCTTTTATTTTCTTTCCTTGTACAAAATAGAAAGTTTAGTAAGTTTCCTAGTTATGATTTTTACACTTGTATAAATTTTGTATTCCACCTTCATTTCAAGACACAGAAAATCATTTTCCAATCTATTTTTTTACATGGTATCAGAGCCTTCTAGGCTTGATTTGGGGTATTTTCTAGTTTCTTTTGGGTTGGGTAACTTGTTCCAACCGTTGGGTTACTGTTAGGGTTACTGTTTGGGTTGGGTGTATATTTTTCGGTGACCATCTTATCTCACCGCCGGCATCAGAAGAAGCGCAAGGAGATTTCCGACCAGTGCCCAAAACCTGGTGTCCTTCCGACCAGCGAGTGGCCCTCACGCGCCGCCACAAGTTCACGCCCTTCCCTCACGCGCCGGCGCGTGGAGGCAATTGACCTAACCTCCGGCCTTCTGATTTCGTCTCCAACGTCGCTTGAAGATTTTCGGTCAGATTTTGGTACTGTCTTGGCTTGATTCTCTCTTCTGCTGGTACTTTTGTTTCCCATAAGGTGTTGTCCTTCTCTGTGTGTTATTCAATCTGTTGCTGGTTGTTTGGACTGTCTTTTTGGCTGGGTGTTCTGAGTTTATATTGGCTGCTTTGATTGTTTTTTATTCTGTGCGGATATTATGGCTGATAATAAAGGAGGAGTGAGGAAAACTGTTAGTGAAATTATCCCTTTATCTAAGATTACAGAAGAGAAGTTAGATGGATCCAATTATCTTGATTGGAGTAGAATGATTATAATCTATCTTCGTAGTATGGATAAAGATTATCATTTAACTGATGACCCTCCTAGTGATAAAGTTGAAAAGCAGATTTGGATGAGAGATGATTCTCGGTTACTTTTACAAATTCGAAATTCAATTGAAAGAAATGTGCTTGGCTTAATTTCTCATTGTGAGCGTGTAAAAGAGTTAATGGATTATTTGACCTTTTTATATTCTAGAAAAAGAAATGAGTCTCTTATTTATGATGTTTGCAAAGCTTTTTATCGTGCTGAGAAGGAAGCAAAATTGTTCACTACTTACTTTATGGAGTTTAAGAAAATTTATGAGGAATTAAACATGCTTCTACCTTTTAGTATGGATATTAGAGAGCAACAGTCTCAGGGAGAAAAAATGGCAGTAATGAGTTTTCTAGCTGGTTTGCCATCTGAATTTGAGACAACCAAATCTCATATTCTTTTTGGCTCTGAAATTCCTACTCTTGAAGATGTATTTAGTAGGTTATTGCGTGCTGATAATGCTTTATCTAATCAGCTCAATAGTGCTTTTGTTGTCAGAAAAAATGGAGGTGATAATGGTAAAAGGAATCCATCGAAGGGGGAAAATAGATATAAAGATAATCGAAATACTGATATTGTTTGCTATTATTGTAAAGAACCAGGTCATACAAAGCGCTACTGCAAGAAATTGCATAATCACAATCAGAGGTCACAAGTTGCTAATGTTGCGACTTCTGGTTCATCATCTGAGCATAATGTCACTATATCTGTCGAAGAGTATGCCAAGTACCAGAAATTGTTAAAGGGATCTTAAACTTCTGTTATTACTAAAGCAGATAACACATGTCTTATCTCCTCTAGCAACAATTGGGTCATTGATTCTGGTGCCACAAATCATATAACAGGTAATCTTGATACTTTTTCTGATTTTTGATCCCAATAAAACCCCTTTGCTTGTTAATATTGCTGATGGGACATCATACAATATTGTGGGGTCTAGTATTGTCAAACCTACTCCTTTTATAACTTTACCCTCTGTTCTAAATCTGCCTAACCTAGCTTTTAATTTGATATATGTGAGTAAACTTACCAAAGAACTCAATTGTTGTGTCTCATTTTTTCCTGATTATTGTCTTTTTCAGGATCTTATGACGAAGCGGATTTTTGGTAAGGGACATGTATCTGGTGGTCTATACATTCTGGATTCTTGAGTACCACGACCTGTTGCTTGTTCCAGTGTAGTGTCTCCTTTTGAAGCACATTGTCAATTAGGGTACCCTTCTCTACCTATGTTAAAGAATTTATGTTCGTAGTTTTATGATGTATCTTCTTTGGATTATGAGTCTTGTCATTTTTCTAAACATCATCGTAGCTCGTCTGGTCCTAGATTAATAAACGAGCTGAGTTTTCTTTTCAACTTATTCATTCGATGTTTAGGGTCCTTGTCCTGTTATGTCCAAAACTGGATACAGATATTTTGTTACTTTTGTGGATGATTTTTTTCGTATGACTTGGATTTATTTTATGAAGAATCATTTTGGAGTTTTTTCTCATTTTTTTGCTTTTTGTGCTGAAGTTAAAATCCAATTTAATGCTTCTGAGAATATATTGCGAAGTGATAATGCTAAGGAATATATGTCAGATTTTTTTCAACGGTATATGTCTCAATAGGGTATCCTTTACCAGTCCTCTTGTGTTGATGCTCCTTCTCAAAATGGAGTTACTGAAAGAAAGAACAGACATTAACTTGAGACAATTAAAACTTTATTGTTTTAAATGAATGTTCCTAAGTGTTTTTGGGTCGATGCTATTTCTACAGCTTGTTTTCTTATCAATCGGATGCCCTCTACGGTGTTAATTGGTGATGTCCCTTATAATGTGTTGTTTCCAAATAAAATACTATTTCCAGTGGAACCCCAGATTTTTGGCAGTACTTGTTATGTTAGAGATGTTCGTTCTCATGTTACCAAACTTGATCCTAAGGCATTGAAGTGTGTGTTCTTGGGATACTCGCGTCTCCAAAAGGGATATAGATGTTACTCTCCTGATCTGAAGCGACATTTGGTTTTTGCTGATGTGGTATTCTTAAAAATAAACCTTTCTTTTCATCTCCATCCAATCTTCTAAGTCAGGAGGAGGAAGATGAGTGGCTCATTTATAAGGTGACATCTCTCCGAGAATCAGCTGATGTGTCTACTGCATCTTCTTGTACTGAGCAGCTAGCAAGTGATGATCCTTCAATATCAATAAGACCACAGATTGTTCAGGTCTACTCTAGACGAAGAGACACTAATGATACATGTCCCGCACCAGCACCTTCGTCATCTGATCCTGCTCTTACTGATCCCGATCTTCCCGTTGCTCTTTGTAAAGGTATATATAATTGTAAATCCACTTATTCCATCGTTAATTTTATTTCCTATGATCATCTGTCTCCCTCGACATGTTTTTTAATTACATCTTTAGATTCTATATCTATCCCCAATATAGTTAAAGAAGCTTTGAGTCATCCTGGATGGTATGATGCTATGATTGAGGAAATGAATGCATTGGATTCAAATCATACTTGGGAGTTGGTGCACTTGCCAGAGGGAAAGAATGTTGTGGGTTGCAAATGGGTCTTTACAGTCAAAGTTAATCCAGATGGTTCTGTGGCTCGGCTGAAAGCTCGACTTGTTGCTAAAGGATATGCACAGACTTATGGGGTGGATTATTCTGATACTTTCTCTCCAGTTGCCAAATTGAGTTCTGTTTGTCTTTTCATTTCTTTGGTAGCTTCTCATCATTGGCCCTTACATCAACTTGACATAAAAAATGCCTTCCTTCATGGCGATCTTTAGGAATAAGTCTATATGGAGCAACCACCTGGTTTTGTTGCTCAAGGAGAGTATGGAAAAGTTTGTCGTCTGAAGAAGTCTTTATATGGATTGAAGCAAAGTTCTCGTGCCTGGTTTGGTAAATTCAGTGAAGTTATCCAATAATTTAGGCTAAAGAAGAGTCAGTGCGACCACTCTGTTTTTTATAGACAATCACAAACTGGCATTATTCTTCTTGTGATTTATGTTGATGATATTGTGATTACAGGAAGTGATTCTGCAGGTATTTTTTCACTTAAGTCTTTCTTGCATGGTCGATTTCATACTAAAGACTTGGGTCAGTTGAAATATTTCTTGGGAGTGGAAGTGACGAGAAGTAAGAAATGAATTCTTCTATCCCAAAGAAAATATGTTCTTGACTTACTTGCGGAAACTAAAAAGTTAGGAGCTAAGCCATGCAATACTCCTATGGTTCCCAATATACAACTTACAAAAGATGATGGTGATCTTTTTGCTGATCCAGAGAGATACCAAAGGTTAGTTGAAAAATTGAATTATCTCACTGTAACTCATCCAGATATTGCATTCGCAGTAAGCATTGTCAGTCAATTTATGGCTGCTCCGGCAATTAAACATTAGGAAGCTCTAGAGCATATTTTATGTTATTTAAAAGGTGCTCCTGGACTGGGTATATTGTACAGTGATCATGGACATGCTTACATTGAGTGCTTTATAGATGCTGATTGGGCAAGTTCTAAGATTGATAGGAGATCAACAACAGGCTATTGTATCTTTTTTGGAGGAAATTTAGTGTCTTGGCGAAGTAAAAAAGCAAACTGTAGTATCCAGATCTAGTGCAGAATTCGAATACAGAGCTATGTCACAGTCTGCATGTGAAATTTTGTGGATCCATCATTTGCTTGATGAAATTGGTATGAATCCCTCGTCTCCAGCAAAACTTTAGTGTGATAATTAAGCTGCTCTTCATATTGCTTCTAATTCGGTGTATCATGAACAGACCAAACATATTGAAGTTGATTATCACTTTATTCGTGAGAAGATTCAAGATAACGTTATCTCCACAGGATATGTGAAGACATGTGAACAGTTGGGCGATTTGTTTACAAAGGTTTTAAATGGCTCTCGGGTTGATTATTTGTGTAACAAGCTGGGCATGATTAATATTTATGCTCCAGCTTGAAGGGGAGTGTTACAAGATTAGCTGCTGTAAATTAGCTATAATTTATTCTGTTTCCTTTTATTTTCTTTCCTTGTACAGAATAGGAAATTTAGGAAGTTTCCTAGTTAGGGTTTCTACACTTGTATAAATTTTGTATTCCTCATTCATTTCAAGACACAGAAAATCATTCTCCAATCTATTTTTTTACACACCTTCTTGGACTATATGAAGATATGAACAGATGGAGATTGGTTGATCAATATTAATATTCTAGCCGATGTTATTAATATTCTAGTTGATGTGGAGAATGATGAGTGCGAGAATTTGCAAGGCGACATTACTAAGCGACAACTGTTCAATGCATCTGAGCCTCTTAGGGATAAGGAGGCTCTTCTGGTCAATCAGTTTCATGCAGTTGAAAAGCTTTTGTTTCTGGTGAATCAGTAATTAGTTTTGGTTACTGCTTCACATTTCACAATTCCTCCTCCAAAATCTCTATCTTATTTTGTTTACCTTTTTTCTTATGTTCATTTGTACTACTATATGTAATTTACAACGTTTTTATTTTCAAAGTTAAAGAATACTGACACCAGTATGCTATGATTAATTCAAAAATTGCCAACATGCTGTCTTTGTGTGAATTTTGCTAGGCCTCCTAGGAATATGGAAAACCGTGTGACAGACTAACATATCAACTGAGACAAAGAGTAAGAAGGAGAAATAGATTTGCAAGGTCTCACAGGGGACTTCAAAAAAGCCCCCCAAGTATGTATTGTCTAATAAATCAAATGGAATACAAATTATATATATATATATATAAACAATAAAGTGTTTGAATTCTCCTTTCTAAATTGTATAACTTGCCAGAATAAACTCCATACCGTTTAGCAAAGAACTCCGAGCAAATCCAGATGCTCTAATCTTGGTAACCACAACAGCTTCCATATAAATCCCAAAACTCTCATTTCCTCTATTACTATATGTCACGATCTCTTTTAATTGCTCTTCTTCAGTTTCCAAACAGAAAGAACGTTCAGCTTTCTGCTGCCCCCATCAGCTTCAAATGTTCTCAGCCTCTTCAACATTTCGGCGCTCAGATATCTTTGATAGTTCATTATCAATATCTAGATTATCTTCTACTTTTGCTCGACGATGAACATCTGAATCATCTATGTTTACTTCTCGGGCAATATGCATGGGTGGGATCATGCCTTGTTCTCCTATAAATGCACGAAAATTGTTTCTTGAGGGTTTCGTCCCGATGCAGAATACCTCAAGAAAATTATTTAGGCACCCCCTGTTGTAGACATTGGGTCCATTGCGTGCTCCAAACCGAAAGTTTTCATATGTAGTCTGAAGAATTATTAATAAATTAGAGAACTTCATGAAATGGAAAAAGGAGAAAGAAATCTGCACATAAGAAGAAGCTTCCTCTCATTGCCAATTCATAACTTTTTACGAGAAGCATATCAAATAAACCTTCCGCATAAAATTGCTTCTATGGGGAAAAAAAAGGCCGTGTTGTTCATGATTCATCTTTCATATAAATGTGGAAGTATTATGTTTATAAAATCTTAAATGTTACATCTTTTCTTCTCAACCATGCTTTAGAAACCGGTTCACAAAAGATGAAGTATAGTGTTTTACTAACATGAAAGCATTTGTGAATTATTATAGATAGACTTGAAATCAGCAACTATATTCTATATTGTAAATTTTGTCCTAGGGACTGATGGCCGAGAATAGAAAGGAAATTCTCAGAATTTGACCAAAAAAAAAGGGGGGAAAAAAGGATAAAATGGCGCAGATAGGACCAACTAGAATCATATACATAGAAGAAGAGATTGCTCTGACCTGGTTTCTGCCTATAAGGTATAGATGAAAGCACGTGAGGCCGCCAACAAACCAAAGGAAAAAGAAGCAATAACCCATTAATATCACAGATGCAGGTGACTCTTTCGTTGCCTTCCAAAAAGTTCCATAATCATCCATAAGAAGTTTTATGTTCACAGCTGACATTGCAAAGATAAACATGCATAGAAGAGCTGATGAAGAAACAAACAGAAAGAAGTAACGGTAGTTGCGCTGCAAAAATTTATCGGCTTAGTTAGACCAGAACTGAGAGAAAATGGGGAACAAATTATACTCATGAGCGCCTAATCAAGTTCAATGCATCTTAAATTATTTCTTCTTCCAAGCTGAAGGAGAGGTTTTTTGTTTTTTAACTACTGCCGCCTTTTCTTCTCATCATTCGTTTCCAATATATTATATTATGCAAGCATTGGAGTATCATACAAAATAAAACTCCCTCTATCGATTTTTTTAAAATCACATGCCTTTCTGATTAAATGTTTGAATCCATCCTCCTTAAACAGAAGTGGCAAAATTTTACTTGATATTTTCGAAGCAGTTTTAACACTTTTCATTATGCAGTTAGTAAATGTAGCTCTCAAGGAGAAGATCAAAGTACTGATTTACTAAAAAAAGTAGACGAGGATATATTCATATAGGAAGATATCAAGGAGCAGAATTATGAACTGATTTTCTTAATTATTTCGATAGGTTACTTATGCTATCTAAGAGTTCAACACTAACTCCAAGTAGAAAAAATAAGTTAAATCACTTTTGACCACTTACCAGTCCAATGCATTGACCCACCCAAGGGCAATGATGATCAAACCGCTCCACACAATTATCACATACAGAACAATGTGAGCAACGGGGTGGTCGGTATAACATGCAGGTCTCACAATACTTTACCTTCACAGGAAAACCATTGACAAGGACCTCTTTTGTTCGGGGTAACCGTGGTGTTGGTGTTTGTCTCCCACCAACTTCAACAGAAGCTGAAGAGTCATGAATGTCTTCCTCTGGAGGGTGTGAATTGCGAGGAACAATGCCTGGGTCTTGAGCTGAAGTACGAAGAAGAAGCACCAATACCTATATTGAATATAATGATTATAACCGGATGACAATTTCCAATAAACTATTATAATAAAAGATAGATCCAGACATTAAATAATGATAAACATATCGTTGATGCATAAATTTTAACATTTACTATTTGGTTTTCACCAACAACATGTGTACTCATTTCTCATCCGGTTTTTCTTGTTTTTCCACCATTTCATATTCCAATACTCATTTCATGGGCATGCTGGCATGCAAGCTTTGGAACAATTTTCCTTCGTAACAAAATGAAATAAATATTGGACAATTTGGAAAAAGAAAATAAAAAAAGGTGTATAGCAGTACTAACATAAATCGTGAACAAAATTGCTACTGCCAGAGTTATGTAGCCTGCATTATATGCTGGAAACGCATGGAGGAGGTTCCTTGCAACATTTGTACAGAAGACAACAACAGGGACCACAATGAGCAATATGGTAACAACCAGTGACTTAGCATCTGGGCCAAAAATAAGCTTGCCATTAAACAGAAATATCTGCACAAGGAATCAAAAGAAGAAAAATATTCAGGAATTAATAGATCTAGCCTTCCCCTTTTCTTTGCTCCTATCGTTCTATTGGGGTAAAAGCAAAAGAATTAGTAGATGACCTTCCCTCATGTATTGAATTAACAACATAATGAATATAGAATATTTGAAGTTTTTATTCATAAAATTTTATAATATTTTTCAAAAAATTCATTATAACCCCCCTAAATTATTTGTATTTCATTAAGATCCCTGTAGCTTTACTTCATAGTATTTATATTCATTGCAAAGTAGACATATATATCTTTATAATTTTGTAATTTTTGCTTTTCAAAAGTTAGTCAGCCCTCTATTTTAGTTATAACCCCTAGAGATGTACTTAAAAGGAATACATATCTGCACTCATATTTATTAATTTTATGAATAAATTTATTTACAACCTTCATAAAATTTAATTTTGCATACCCTGCTCCTCCAAAGTATAAATTTGTACTTCCGCCTCTGAGTTCAAGACAGGAAAGTCCGAAACACAATACACCTCCCAACCCATTCTCCTTTGCCTCCCTTTTTTCTCGGGGTGAGTATGGACCGGTTAATCATCTATAAATAAAAAAATTAACCAATTCATTAATATTGATTTTTTAAAATTTATAACTATTAACCAGTCTGTTACATTCGATTAATCAGTCCATCAATTTCGATTTTTTGATTTGGTTAATTAATATTTTTCGGCTAACTATTAAAATTTATAATATAAAATTATATAAAAAATTAGACAAATTTCAATTTAATTTCAAATATGCAAAGTAATTTAATATAAAAATTACAAAATAAATATAATTTACTAATCAAAATTTATATTGTATAAATTAATAGCTAAAATTATAAAATAAATTTGATATTTATTAGAAATTAATATATTTGATTTTAAGTCAAATAAAATTTTGAATAATATTAAATATTATAATATAAATTCTAAAATATAAAAAGGTTTAATTAAATGCTATTAAGTAAAATATAAACACCAATATATTATAAAAAATAATATATATAAAAGTTAATTAAATATTATATATAAATATTACAATATAATTAAAGAGAATGATATAATATAAATTTAACTTAAAGTATTATATAAATTTTATGAGAAAAATTTAAAAAATTAAGGTATAATATATATATATATATATATATATATATATATATATATATATATATATATATATATATATATATATATATATATATATACCGGTTAATCGTGAACTAACTGTTAAACGATATTTAAAAATTTAAATCATGATCATTAAAAAAAATTTAAAAATTAAAAACTGTAACCGAGGATATCGAATCGATTAACCGTAAAAATCGATTTAATTTCGGATCGATTTTACAGTTAACCATATTTTTTATTTTTTTTTCTCATCCCTGCTTCTTCCTTCCCATAAATGTACATAATCATAATGAAAGTTATAGTAAATTATATTCAGAAGATAACGATTTGATGCCAAAATGAGAGTAAGCAGAAATGATTGATTTTTATTTGACAACCTGAGCATAATCTAAACTATATATAGATCTCTTGCCCAAACCAACATTCCAAACTCTTATCCGGATCTTCAATTTGAGATGGAAAGATGGACTGAATAATTGCCTAACCAGTCACCATCTATCATTCATTCTAAATTCATCACTATCTGCACAATCTTATGATAACGTGACATCCAACCATAAAAAAGCTGTCCAGTTTCACAAAGTAAGAACTTTATGCTAGAAAACCAGTCAGGAAAATAAAAAAATGTAAACTTGAATCTGTAATAAGGATCGAAGTTAAAAATGAAACTTGAAAAGAAATGGAACCATTGACAACCAAAATGGTGCTCCTATTATACCCAATTCTCAAACTAACTCACCAGTAATTGATAAAAGAAACATCAATTGTCAGAAAACAATGAAAACCAGATAGTAAACTAATTAGCATAAATAAAGAAAATTACAAGAATTAACCAGTAAACGGAGTTGTAAACGAACAAGAGAGAAGGAAATTACTCACATTACGTCCCTTCCAAACTTGGTAGACACGCTTAGCCATTAGAAGACACTTTTAGGAAGAAGAAGCAAAGCAGAAAGAGAAGCGAATATGAGAAACTTGTAGAGGTAATAGTTCATTTCTTTTGAGAGAGAGAGAGAAAGAGAGAGAGCGGCGGTACTTGGGTTCAAAATAATACTCGCCGGTGGGGGCTTTTGGGACTTTCATTAAAACCTTTTTCGGAATGTGAGATAAAGAATTAAAAGATTGGTAAAGTCTGTGTTTACGACAAATATTCTCTTGGACAGCACATGGACTCAACTTCTACCAAAATTACCTAACTCACCTTATCACTATATTTCATTTTGGGAAAATGTAAATGTCACTGGAGTTAACTTTTGGACATGTTATTGTCACCTGTATTTTTTAATTTAAAATAAATTTAATGGTATTTTAATATTCAAAAAATATTAAAAATATTTTATTACTCTGAAAAAATTATGATTATTATAATATGCTAAAAAAATGTTAAGAGTAATTTTATCTCTTAAAAAAACATTAAGGGTATTTTTTTTTTCAAATTTTCAAATAATGCAATCATTCTTTTTTATTTTTATTACTATAATATAATCGGAAAAAAATCTTTGTGCAATGAAATTTTTTTATAAATTAACTCATTTAATTGCCTTTTTCCTTTCATTTTACTAGCAATGATTTTCATTAAGTTCATTAAGAGTGCTTACAATAGTTTATATATTTTTTTTTCTTTAAGTTGGGGATTATAGGTTGTTGCTAGGGGTGTGCAACAGTCGGTTTGATTCAATAACCGAAATAATAAAAAATCGATCTTTTGAAAATTTAGTCAACTGAACCAAACTAATAAAATAACTGAATATCAACCGAACCGAAATTTTGATTATTTCGGTTCGGTTAACTGAAAAATAAAAAATTAAAACTATTTCTTAAAAACATAAAAAATTATACAAAATTACAAATTATAATATACTAAAGTGAAAACATCCAAATTATACAAAATACAAGTCCAAATTAAAATATACAATCCCAAAATACATAATAAATAACACAACAAAAACCATTGAATAAACTTTTTTCATTCTATTAACCTCCAATCCAATCATCAAAATCCCAAATTATCACCCAAAAAAATAGATATTAATAATTGATAAATGTACTAATATAATTTGCAATTCAAAATAAGATAATTTACATATACAAAATAATTACCCAATGAAGGATTACTACTACTCAATGCCATCCCATTTCCACCAAAATCGACAACAGGCAACTCTGAATATTAAAAATAAATTAGTTAGCCATTCAAAACTCATAAAAATAAGATAAAAATACCATTTTAATTTTCAAATATAAAAGGTTTAACTTATCATTTTCATAACTTTTGACTTCTTCTAAATCTTTTTCATTCTTCAATTCAATATCGTTCAGAAGCCAATCTTATGCACAAATCAAATCTTCCACTACTTTAGGAGTCAAAAAGCTCCTAAATGAATCTAGAACCCTCCCTTCAGTGCTGAATGTTGACTTCGAAACTACTGTAGAAACTGGAATAGCCAAAATATCTCTAGCCATGTGTGCAAGAACGAAAAATCTCTCAGAATTCACCCTTCACCATCTCAAAATATCAAAATCTTCTTAATCTTCTTGCAATGCCTCCTCCAAATAAATATCTTATTCAGTCTTTCTCATCTCCATAAAACCCTCATTTTCCTTTTGTCTTTTAAATTCTTCCCTAAAGATACCTTTTAATCTCCTTTTTGTTCCTACACTTGAGTCACTAAACTCAACATTGCTTGAAGGGCTCCCAATTGATTGTGAAAACGAAGATTGACTACTTTCAGGTTATCCCCTAGTTAATAAGCTTTTTCTTTAAAAAATTACAAGCTACTTCATTGGCACTAAGATTGTCAACTGTTATAGTAAATACCTTTTTAATCCCCCACTCAAGTAAACAATCAACTAACACTTTATCGAGTGAATCACCTATATGACTTGAGATTAGACAAAAATTTAATATTTTCTTATGTAATGTCTAATCATTATCAATAAAATGAGCAGTGACGCACATGTAATTCATCCTTTGAATTGATGTCCATGTATCGATAGTAAGGCATATTCTTTGCGATTTTTTTTTTGCAAAACTTTTTAATTTTATTCTTTCATTAACATAAATTTGAAAACAATTGTGTGAAATAATCCACCTACTAGGCACCTTAAACCTAAGACATACTTTATACATAACTTTCTTAAACCCTTTACTTTTAACAACTTTAAATGGACATTTATCCTCAATGACCATTTCTGCAATTGCTTCCCTAATTTTCATTTGATCAAACTTCCAATTAGATAAACTACCCGTTTCACCTTCACCTATTGGTTGCAAATATAATTATTTTTGTGTGTTATCCACACTTTACGGACTTTTTTTGACAAGAACTAAAGTGATTGTTTAGTGCATTAGTGCCATTTCGCCTAAGATCACAATAAAATTCTTTACTACAATAGTTACACTTGCCTTTTATGTTGCTCGATTCATCAATAAATTTTGTGAAGTATTCCCACACTTTAAACCTTGGTCTTATGAGCTATCTTTTTGACTTTTCGTCCCCACTTGAAGGTAATGTGTTTGAATTTCCTCCTTCATTGGATATACCTAGTGGTGATTGATGTGACTATTATGATTGTTATGAATTCTGGCACAATAATACATCATTAGATAAATAATATTACACTAAATTCTACCCAAAAAAATTTATCAATCAAAACACAAAATTCTTGCATGTTTGGTGGTCATATACTGCTATCAAAATTGAAAATGCAGCATTAAAAATTTATAATCCTGCATAATTGATAAATAAATATTAAATAATTAGCAATTGTAATCTAATATATTTTAAGAGTTTTGTAGATTTCAGAGATGTGTATATATATTAGCTAATAAAAAGTTGTGTGTGTATATATATCAAAACATGCTAATTAAAAGTTGTGTGCATATTTAATATTACTGAATTAGCTAATGAAACAACTTTAGCTCAACCAATCATAACAAAAAACAAATACCAATTCAATAAGAATATAAATAACAAGTGGAGAAAAAGAATCCAATTCAATAAGAATTCAACCAATCTATAAATATACCAATTCAATAAGAATTCAACCAATCAAAAAATATGTTCTCGGTGTTGCTGTAGAGTTTAATTAATATCTTAATCAATACTCTATCCTTTTACTTAACTTAGATAATTTAAAATCCATGGCTAAAAATATTCAATTATAAGTAATATTTTTTTATAAGCTATCAATTTTATTATAAAATAAATCAGATATGAGCCCAGGGGCAATTCCAAATTAATAAACCCAAATAAATGAAAAATGACATAGTTTTAACAACTTCAATTGGTTTAGTGTTTCTGCGGTTATCTTCTCCAAAAATCGAATCGAACCGTAATAACTGAACTTTTCTAAAATTTAAAACTGAAACCGAATCGAAAAATCAAGCCAAATTAAAAAAATCGATTAATTTTGTTTGGTATTAACCAAAATTTGTTCACCCATATTTGTTGCCTTCTTATCAATTTGATATATGTTTGAAAGGCTTACATGAAAACGATGCGATCCATAAAATAATGGCTAAATATTTTTCCAATTTCAATTATATATATATATATATATATATATATATATATATATATATATATATATATAATGACTTGTTCTTTCAAATTTTAGTTTTTGGTCTTTGAAGGATTTACATTTATTCTTTCCCTCTTTTCTTAGAAATTATCTCTACTATATATATAGATCAATTCATGGATAAATTGGGATTATTGCCATAACATATCCTTCAATTTCATGATTTTTAACACTAAAGTCTCATTTAATTTTAATTTATAATGCTAAAATCAACTAATTTCAATTATTATAACTAAAAAATTTGATTAATCCATTTTTTTTTATTTCTTTTAGTTAATTGATGATAAATATGGTTTTCTCTAATTTCTTTGCACTATCAGCGCTGAGTTAGCATTTTATTTCTTCTATTTTTCATTATGATAAGGATATTACGCCACGTAGTCAATATTTTTTTTATCATTTAAACAGAGATGAAAGAAATTAAATATTAACAGAACTCTAATTATGATAGAAAAATTATAAAAATTATATTTATCATCAGTTAGTTGGAAGAAATCAATAGAATCAATTAATAGGATTTCTACGTTACAACAATTAAAAAATTAAGTAATTTTAATATTATAAATTCAAATTTTGTGACTTTAATATTATAAATTGGGATGTAAATTACCCTAAATTGGGGGGTCATGACTTGTATTTGTTGATAGAGGCCTAAATATCAATTTCCATGGACTTATAAAATAAAAAAGCCCAAAAAAATAATTGGGCCATATGAAAGATATATGGATCGATAAGATGGATAGAGCAAGGAAACTTATAATAATTTGCAAGAGTCTATGAATAAAATTAATCCCATCTTTAGTGAATTATTTGAACAAAGGAGCAAGGAAACTTCAACCTAAGGATATTTTACATTTTGAAGATAAAAATTATAAATATTTATTAATAAAATAAAATATTTTTATTATTAAAAATATATTACATTTTAAAGTATAATGTTAATTTCTTAAGTTAATTTATTCTTGATAAAATTCCGATGTCTATAACTCTCTATATAAAAAGAGTTCTATATCAAATCTAGTTTAATAAGATTTTAAATCAAATTGAATTTAGATAATCAAATAAAAATATATGTACTTTTATTTGATTAGATTCCTATTTAAAAAAATATATGTATCTTTATTGGATTAAATTTTTATTTAAAAAAGATATGCATATCTTTGTTTGACCAGCTTCCTATTTATAAGGATAGGGGATGAAAAATCCGATTCACATAAGGTGGTATACTCTGTAACACCCTAATACCCTCTAGGAGGGTATATGGGTGCCAGAACAAACCCATAGAACATGATAGTTAATATGTAGAAATCCCTGACTGTCTCTAGGTAGATTTCCAATCCATGAAATTAAATTTACAATAGACCTTTATAGATATTACAATTAGATGCTAAAATAAATAGAAAACTTAAATCCTAACTTTCTATGTTGGTCGACTGTAGTTGGCCTGACTCTAACTTGCACTTCAATCAAGATTTAACACTTACACAAAAGAAAAGCTATCGTACTAAGCATAAAGCTTAGTATGGATTAACTATGCATAATAATGACTATTTACAGTAATTGCATAAATATTCCAATCAACCAGGCTACAATATTTAAATAACTGTAATAGAAATATATTGTTAGACACCTGAAATCAGTAATAAGATAATAATTCTTGGCTATTTAATATGGGAAACATTCAAAATATAATTTGGAATAAACTAAGATAATTACCAGAGCCTTATCGAATTTTACTGGAATTTAAATAGGTTAAACAATTTAACAGGATATGATAGAATAAATATAAAATCAATATAACTAGAAAATTGACGGCTATTATCTTAAGAAGTGGGTAACAGGTAATAGAGCGGAAGATACCATTAGTATATATAGAGAAAAGGCATTGCCTTTAAATCAAAAATCGCCAGAATCAGAAATTAGAAAAGACATTGTCTCTAACAGAAGACACTATAGTGTCTAATAGAATAGTAGTTGTAACCCTTCTAGACATGCCTATTTATCCATAACTCAGACTCTAGCAGGCCATGCTTATATTAAAACATAATATCCATAAATATGGGTATATATTGCTCCCTAATCATCACATACCAGACATACACAAGTAACTTTCATGGTTAAAATACAAATTGCATGGTAGTTTTGCAAATTTATGTTCACCTACACCTAAACATTCAAGATACAATTTAATAACATAAGCATTAAGGTAAGATTCAATAACATAAGCATTAAGGTAAGATATATTAGAAATCGTTTGCCTTATATGATTTTATTACAATCTATATTTAATGTAAAATCACTTATTTCATATTTATTACAACATATATTAACCCCAACTATGTGTTTGTAAGGTTTCATAAGCATTCGAGAAAGTTCGGGTGAAATTTAGTGACATTTCGAGATCTAAAAATTAAGTATAAAAGGAAACAAGGGACAATCATGGTGGAAACTGATTCATTATGACCGTGAGATAGATGCAGATTTGATTTTGGAAGGGGCTTATGATGGCAATTAATTAGTTGTGATTGCGAGGTACCATTCTGCTCCAAAATCCTAAAGATAGATTTCTAGGTTCAAATTTGTTACTATTGTAGACCTACCAAATGATATTTTCAACCAAAAAGGTCTTCTAGAAAGTTATTCCTTTATATTTTTAGTTTCCATAACATTAAAAATTAAGCTAATCAGACTCATAAATCAGGAGATATAACAAAAATGCCATAGGTTGGTCTAAAATAGGGCCAACAACAGACTTTAAAATCTTAGATCATTTTTAAGCATCATAAGGGCAGAATTAGCTCTAGAGTTCTGCATGAAAGTTTAATTCCTATATCTTAAGCTTTATATAAAACTATAATTACTCAATTTGAAGGTGTATAGACTGAATTATGGCAAAAACATTTGGACTGGTTCAAGTAAACCAAAAATAGAGTATGAACTAATTAATTACTTTAAGGCTTAAATTGATTCCATCACATGGTTTAACCTCAATTATCTTATCCATCATCATTATCATACCAGAATTCACATTTAAAACATCTAACACATACTTGTAAAATGAATCAAAATAATAAATTCCTATTCTTTCAAATCTTGCAAAAATCACTCTAAAAGCTTCAAGTCCTTTTTTTTTCCTTAACTCTTAATCAACTTAAATTGTTCTTCATTTTTTATTCTCCTTCCATGATTGTCCTATGAGAGCAATAGCAGAAATAAGGTGCAAAAGGGAGAAGAAATTCTATATTTGGTGTCCTTAAGTTGGCCAACCACTAGAGCTTCCCTTTTTCTTTCAATTTTTTGCTCATTCTAGAAGTACGCTTATTTAAATCCCATTAGCTATCACTTTATACATTGGTTAATTGCCTTTTTCCTCCCCTATAAATTCTTTTATTTACACAATACATGAAATTTAAAACTTCATTCTCACATTAATCCATGCCTTATGCTTAATTCATATATTTATATCTCATTTAAAGCAAATTATTAAATTACCCTCTAGCAATTCCGTTAATACTGACTTTATCCCCAACTCAACATTAGTTATTAGATTTATTGTCCATCAATTCTTAAATTCCCATAGGTATGTTCCATTCCTACTAGGGTATTGTTTGGGTTATTACATACTCAACTTAATAGAATTGGAGAATTCAATCCTCCCAGTCTTATCTTCTTTATCTCAAATGGGCTTTTAGGCCATATAACAATTGATATTATCCCGCACCAAATGTTAGTGGATAAAGTCGTGTAAGTGACATAAACCAAATCATTATTTCCGCTATTATAGTTTACTATGTTACAAAAGGTAAATATTTTATTTATTTATTGATATAGTATGTTATGTCCTATTTATTAATGTATGCACACCAACATTGGTATCAGAGCCTTTAAGATTTACATTTTGGCATGTGGCTAAAATTAGATTTTCTTGTTATATATATATGTAAAATGGTAGATCTAAATAGGATGTATGAAAAACTATATAAATATTATTTTTAAAAATGTTTGTGATATATTTGTATATATATATTTTTAAAATTGTGTATATGTACATTGTATTTTGAGAGAAAGGACATAATTTTCCAAAATGCTAAATTAAAAGTTGATATTTGACATTTTTAACCTCATAATTAAAATCATAGACCTAAAAACCCCATACTGGCCAAATCTATAGAAATTGTGTTTTTTTGCCTCCAAATATTTTCAAAATTATTATTGTGTAGATTTGTCCTTACATTTGAGTGAAATGAATTTTAATCATATGTTTTTATATATGAGTGTATTAACCCCTTAATTTTTGTAATGTGTAGCAAGAATAGTAATGATGAAAACACTTTTTCTTTCATAGACTCCTTATGGGATTACTTTGACTAATGCAAAAGCGTAAGAAGTCTACAATATTAAAATGCATTGAAGGATTCGAGCTAATGACATTGATGAAATAGTGAATCATAAAGTTCATATGCAAATACAAATGCAAGAGTGAATTTAGATTGGTGGTCTGAATTTGCAGAGGAATAATAAAGTTTTATTTAGAGTGATGATCGATTCCTTCGAAAACCATCCAAAACTAATGAATTTAATGAAATGTAGTTGGTTTAGAGGAGATAGATTTTATAAAAGATCTATTAACTAATGTTTGTTCAGGGTTCCCAGAATAGGAGTGTTGAGAAGTAACATTAAATCTGTATTGGTATTAATGAGTGGATGTAGAGTACATCATCCATGGCTTCATTAATGAACTTATGAGTTACTTAAAAAGTTGATAAAGATGGTTAAAATAACAATCCTTAAAACTAAAAAGATTTTACAGAATAGAATTATAATATAGTTGACATAAGTGTCAATTTTAGCAAGCATTTTTTCTTAGTTAGGATTTATGTTATTATTATTAGAAATTATTGTCTTAATATTGAATTGTTGGATTTTTTTTATTAGTTGAATGAATGTCTTTATAATATGCTTGAAGAGAAAGAGGCTTTAGAATCCTTACATTTGGTTATGGCTAAACCTAATGATGGCACTACATCCTAGCATAGGTAGGACCGAGATGACTATGTTGTATGAAAAAAATTCCACCGCTTGAATCATCTTGCTAAGTGCAATGGATGATGATATCACTAAGCAGTTTTGCAAGTATCAAAATACAATGGATCTGTGGATCGCTTTGTAGGAGAAATTCAGGGGGTGTGTCTCTAACTAAGCTTCGATCATTAATAATCAAATCTAATACTAATCAGAGGAAGTCTAATCATATCATGTGGGAACATCTAAGAGATATGAAAAATATAATTAGCAAGCTTAGTAAGGCCGATCATAAGTTGATTGATGAGCAACATGTCCAAACTGTTATCCGTTTCTTACCCAAGAGTTGAGAGAATATAAAGATGTAACTAACTTATATGGATAGTATAAAGACATTTAAGGACTATTTAGTGGCATTTAATGCCAAAATTCATATGGCATAATCCCATTCTGATGGAGTGAATTTTTACTAAAATAAGAGAAAAAGCTTCAGAAGTTGGGATAAGGAAAAGGCTTGAGAGACTAAAAAGTAAAAAATGAAATAGAATACTAAGAGGTTTAAAGGCAAGAAGAAAATGAATATTTCAAGAGTGAAAATTTTCAATTGCTAATAGAAAGGGCACTATGCAAGAGACTTCACTATGTCCAGTCAGGTACAATATTCTAACTCACGAATGAGTGAAATTTGTGTATCAAGTTTTGTACTTCTAACTGAATTTCATACTTTTGTGCGTGATAGATTTAGGAGCAACGGATCATGTAACAAGGGATCAAGATGCCTTTGTCAAATTTAGTTAAATTTCAAATAGAGCTAAATTGATTTATATGGGAAATAATGCTAAAGTGTCAATTCAAGGGATTGACACATATAGATTAGTCTTACGTGAAGGTCGAACCCTACTCCTATATAATGTACTTTATGCCCCAGATATTCATAAAAATTTAATTTTTGTTTTTACTTTAATAAAATTTGGTTTTGATTTATATTTTAAAGAGGATAGTGCATGCTTGTGCTTGGATGATGTTTATTATGGTTTTGGTTTAATATCGAATAATTTTATTATTATGAATATCGATCATGATTATATGAATAAAACTAGTTTTTTCTTTAATTTCTTATTCTTTACATGATTATAAGAATAATGTGAAATTATGGCATGCTAGATTAAACTACATCAGGCAAGACTTAATGGGTCGATTAGCCAAAGTGGGTTTGTTAGGTGACTTAAATAAGGTTGAATTACCTATTTGTGAGCATTGCTTGAAAGAAAAATGTTTAGAAAATCATTTAAAAAAGGAACTAAAGTCGAATTTCCATTGTAGTTAATTTATTCTGATGTATATGATCCAACAAAGTATAAAGGAAAAGTATGAGGCCCACTACTTCATCACATTTATAGGTGATTATACTAGACATCATATTCTTAGAGAATGAATTTATAAAGTTAGGAAAAGTGAATCAAGATATCATTTTTTATGAAACTCAGAAAGAGGAACAATCATGTCACTTCATTTGAGTGGGACGGAGTTAGAGGAAGAAGGTCGTGACCTTCCTCCATCGAACAATCTGAATGTTCAAGATCTTTACTTCAGTAGGAATATTCCTGACTCTAGTAGGAGTATAGATCTTGATCTTAGTAGGAGCATTCCAAATTATGATGAATATATGAGACATGTTTATCAAAAGCTAAAACTACAAAAATCTAAAAGGATAAGTGTTATACGCCAAAGATTTGAGATTAAAGGCTTGAATAAGATCTTTTTAGTTACCCTACAAGATAAAGAAGAGAACAAAAATGTAATACCCCAAAAATTTGAGTTTTTGAATAATAACTTTCGGACTATAAATAGTACCTTTAAGACTGTAAATAGTAAATTGAGGCTAATAGTACCACGGTTGGCCAAGAGTTGACCAAAGGTCACTGTTGACACTAGATAGTCAATGGTCAACCCTAAGTAAATAATTGAGACATGAATGAAATTAACTATGATGATTTAGTTGGATCAATACTAAGTATGGTTATTAATTAAACTAAAAAATTTAAGCTATGGACATTTTACTTAGCAAAGAGATTAGAAAACTAGAGTTCATTAGGTCTTCATATAAATAAATAAAAAATATAGTATATATAAATAAGGAGAACTCTTATTAGGATCTAAATTTTTTTAGATAAATGAATAATGGCCACAGAGAAAAAAAGAAGAGAAAGAGGATACAAAATAAAAGAGAAAGAGACAAATTGGGGAAGATAGGGAGAGAGATGGGAAAAAGATCTTCCCTCACTAGCATTGGCTCCATTCCATCATCGACACTAACTTGATGATGGCCCAACACGATAGTAGGCCGCCATTATCTCTCCCTACATTTTGCCACCTCTTTTTTTTGTTAAAAACTGAAAGCTCCTCCTTGAGATATTGGTTTGATGTTAGATGGTGGCATGAACACCACTGGCAGACTCTTGGTGATCCAGTACTCCTTCCCATACCTACCGATCACCTTCACTCACAGATAACAAAGAGATCGATGATGTAAAGGTTGAAACTTTCAGCGTGGATTCGAGCTAAACTGTGGCTCTTTAAGGTGCATGACCACTCTATCATGTCCTTTAAGCTTTGAGATTTGTTTTGGTAGTAGTAGTGGCCCTCCAATGAGGCTTCAGTGATTGGCGAGTTGACCTCAGTTTTGACATAATTGAGCAAAATTTTCAAAACATTTTATCTAGTTTAGTAAGTTCTCAACTAAATTTGCTTATTTCTAATTTTCTTATACAGATATGTATATGTATATTAATAGTAGGTAAAATATGAATTAACTAGTGTTTTGGTGAATATAAATTGAAATCACCGTATTAGATATTATATGTGTTAAACTGCATAATTATTGGCCTATTGAGCTTGTAGAAATGTTACTTTTCTCACTCGAATACATTATGTTTAATGATGAATTTAGGTAAATGCTAGATTAATTGGTTAGTTAATAAGATAAGCATGATTTTAGAGTTATAAAAAGATAAATGAAATGTTGATTGAACAATAATTAGGATTGGGGATGAACTTGCAATTCTGGTCAAATTGTAAGAATCTTTGTAAGTGTTTTGCCCTTAGTCCCTAGTAGTGAAATAAAAAATTTAAGATGTAATTGGCTAGCCATAAGGATATACATTATGGTATCAAGTTATAATGACTCACAACTGTAGGCCAATGATTGTCTACATAGTTAGAAAGTTAAAAGTAAATGGGTGAAGCGTATGACCCCTAAATGGTCACTCTAGTACTGTTGAAGCGCATAACCCCTAACTGGTTACTTCAACAGATTTTGGACTTTTAAGATCTTAGCCCTGCATATCCAATTCATGGATTTTCATTGGAAATTACTAAGGGCAGAAATGTAATTAATGGATAAAATTGATATTTTAATGGCTAATCCGTAATAATTGGAGAAAAGTAATATATACAAGGGTAAAATTGTAATTTGGTGATAAATTGGTATTATAAGGAAAAAATTTTAATTATTTGACAAAATGGGTGTTAAATGATAAAAAATTATTTAAATAGGGATAAAAATGTAATTATTTAGCTAAAATGAACGAATAATGGGAAAATAGTAAATAAATGGTATAATAAAGGAGTTTGTGGTAAAATATAATTTTTAAGGGGTAAAATCATAATTATGAGGTAAAAATGATGAAACAAGGGCAAAATGGCAATAAAGTAATATTATGAAGGAATTAGTGTTAAAACTGTAATTATTTGATAAATTTTATGTTTTAGTAGCAAACTATAATTACGTGATAAGATATAATTCCAGTGGCAATAATAATAAAATAATTTAAATGAAATGAAGTATACTTAATTATATAGTTTAAAGGTTGACTAGTTGTGCGTTTGAATGCATAATGGTCTGTCATACACATAAATAAAGAAAATATACTTTACTAGTGATACTTGATGTATAGGGGTGATAAAAAAAACTGAAATTTTGGTTAACCGAAAAATGGATTCGAAATTGAACCAATTGTTAGGTTAATTGAACCGAACTTTTAGGTTTATGATTTTATTTTTAAAAACCATCAGTTAACCGATCCAAAGCCGAGTTGATTATATATATATATATATATATATATTATATTTTAAATTTTACACTTATATTTTTCAATATTTGTGTAATTTATAAATATTATGATATATAACTTTGTAAAATATTATTAAAATACATATTTTTAGTAAATAAACATTAAAATTATTATTATTATTATTATTATTATTATTATTATATGTGCATAATTAGTACTTTGTTGTCAGTTTCATATTGAATATATTTAATTTTTAGAATTAATTATGGAAATTTTCTTTTTATTTTGATTCTTTTAATGGATATTATATTTAGTTTGTATTTTTCACTTATAAAGCATTTTTAACTGTTAAAAATAATATTACAAACTGTATAATTTATTAAAAAATTTTAGTGGTTAACCGATTTAAAAAATCGAGTTAAAAATCAAAACTAATATAGCGATTAATCAAAATTAATGGGCCGATTAAGTAAAATTGTTAATGGATTCGGTTAACTGATCCATGCTCACCCCCTATTGATGTACACGTAATCAAGAAATTTATTTTGATGGTGAGATTACTTGGATTTAGCATAATGATAAAATAACTAAGAATGCTTAGTTCACTTATAGAATCCAAAATTTCATTTAAGTTTATATTTTATGCGTGGAAAGTTAATATAAAAATAAGATATTCTAAGTTGATTACCGGCTTTAATTCTTTTACTGTTGTGTATCTATTTTGTATCTTATTAAGTGACAATAATTATATGTAAAATTGCAAGTTATATTAATAATTTCATCTGTTTATGCCTTGTTCTTTTATTTTCTGCATCTAGTTATCTATATGTTCTGAAAGGAGGTTTTGATTCCTATATGTAGTTTGTATTTAGTTCAGGTGTGTTGGGGAATAGATAAATTTTTAAATGAGTGTTTTGAGAGGAGATTCATTTGAGATCTAGAAATTTATGAACCTAGGCTGATGCTAGTTATTAGGCTATAGAAAGTTTAATAATCTAGAATGGTATTTTGAATAAAAGACTTATTTTGAGTTTGGTTTTTTTAGATATTCATGTTAATATTGTCTTATTCATTTTCAATTACATTTATAAGGATAGAATTTCCTAAGCATTATTTTCAATTTTGTTGATTTCCTTGATGACTTTGTATATAAGGATAGAATTCTTTTCGATTCAAAACTCGGGGATTATCTTAGATTAATTCCACTCAATTATAGATATTTTACTTAACAATTCCTTTACCCTTGGGTTTAATATTCTTGGGATCTTAATTATATTCTTCTATATTACTAGACGATCTTGTACATTTGCTAAACTTAGGTCAAGTTTTTGGTGCCATTACTCAGGAACAACGATGTTGTTTGTTTAATATCTTTATTTGAGTTAACCTGAGATTTTTTATTTTTATTTGTTTTTGATTTGGCAATTATCTTTATATGAAGATTTTGAGGCATTTTCAAAATGATGCAAGGTAATGTCCAAGATTATGAATTGTACCTTTTGAGAGAGCAAATAAATGATTTAAAGAGAGAAATGTAAGAATTACAACTATTGCATACACATTTAGTGATGCTTATACAACATCCTTTGAATATGATTATTCTCTATGGGTGCCATAAGAGTCCACCACTTCTAAAGTTCAAAGTCTTCTA
The DNA here is from genome assembly GCA_037975025.1 of Excoecaria agallocha. Lineage (NCBI taxonomy): Eukaryota > Viridiplantae > Streptophyta > Magnoliopsida > Malpighiales > Euphorbiaceae > Excoecaria > Excoecaria agallocha. Next base: position 11,729,485 of record CM075807.1, on the reverse strand, counting down.
GATTTTCTTACAAGTTGGGAGAAATAATTTAAGGATGAAAAAGAAGAGTGGGAGGCTGCATTTAAATTTCAAAAGGAGAATTTAAGGGATCAAGAGGAGAAGATCAAGAGTTAAGAGAGTTTATTGAGAAATCAAGAAATGAGAATTAAAAAGTTATAATCTTATAATTGTAATATAATATAGTCAATGGAATAGTTACTAGGAGTATTAAGTGATTATCAGTTATGGTTTTAAGAGTAATAAGTTATATTCCTCTAATCAGAAAGAAGTTGTGATATAAAGAGATAAATGCAAGATTCGTCTTCCATATACCACATTAATCATAATGTAACAACCTAAATAACATGAGCCAAAAAGAATTCTCATGGAGAAGAATTATTAATTTAAATTTGAAAACTTAGTTACATAATAAGTAATATTAATAAAATAATACAAGAAGAAAGAATTATGATAATCTCTCAAAATTTCCCTAAATTGGATTATATTGAGAGAAACCTAAAGAGAGAAGGATCAATAGCGGGGATTTAATGAGCACTAAATTGAATTTTTTACATAGTAGCCCCTCTTTCCCTTTAAAAAATGTTTCTGTTTCTCTCCCAATTTGCTCAAAAATGCTATCAATTTTTTTGGCTAGGTTTCTTCTCTTTCTTGCTGCATTGTAGCAAGTTCTCCATCCTTTTTTCTATTCTCTTCATTTTCCACATTGAGCTACCAGAACCTGACTTCTACTGCTATGTTGAGCACCACTATCGGTGACTCCTTGTAAGACCCAACATATACTCTAGTAGAAATTGAGCACACTTAGGGTGCATTAGAAAGATGATATAAAGAGATAAGTAATTGAAGTGTAGGAAGGGACCTTAGGGGAATTAACTTAAAAGTCAAGGGTATTAGAAGATGGAGCAAATGGAGATTTTCCTAGGTCCAACAAGTGGACCAATATGAAAACTACACATGCTTCTTTAAACGAATGAAGAATTTACATGCATTTTTAAAGAGTTGGCCGGTCATTTTGGTGTCCCAAAAACCATAAAAATTTTACTCTTTCTCGAAATTTTCTCTTCCAAAAATTACATACCAAAATTGCTTGAGGGGCTTAAAAAAGAAAAAAAAACTTACGGTAAGTTATTTAAGATAATTGCTCTCTTTTAATCTCTTTTACATATTGAGTTAGGACAACTAGAAACATAAAGGTGGGATTGAATTTTTACATGAGTATTTAATTGTGTTTATAGTTGAAGGACTAAGCAGAACAAGGTGAGGGTGGAGCAAGTTGCTTAGGGAGCATAGCTAGTTAAATAAGGTTTGGAAATCTTTAATTTTCTTACATGTGCTTGCCTGTATAAAATGACTAAAAATGCTATATTAATAATTCAAATGATGTGGAAGTATTTTTGTGATGCGTATATGTGCATGAGAGATGAAATATAAGAAGTATAATTGAGATAGGAAAATTTTGCTTTAGGTTTGACCTAATAAGTTTGTTTTGTGAATAAATTGAGTTATAAAGCTCCAAATAGGGTGATTCCAATTATAAAATAAGCTATACACATAGATATAAAATTCTTATGAAGAAACCCAAAGTTAATTTGCCTCTAAGATTTTTGAATTTTGGCTTGAAACTGTGTGATGATTGCTGCTTTGTCTTTTGGAGCAGTCTCCTATTTTATGAATATCTCAAGATTTAGAAGCCAAATGGCCTTAAATGATATAAAAACTAAGGACATATGGGAACAATTTTTTAGAAGACCACATTGTTTAATAATAAAATTTTTTATGCTTAAAATCCTGCACAATTTGAACTAAAAAAAGTTATTTGTTGAAAAACTAGGTATTTGAGCCAACTCAATTGGATTGGTTTTCAATCCAGTCATGTTGATACATTCTAGACTAGATAGAATGCAACCCATCCGGCTGAATTGAAGTTCAATCCAGCTAGCTACCCCCCCTGTTCTAGCTATTAATGAGTTTTAAACACCGAAAAGTTATCGAAACTTACCCAAATTTTCTCGAACATTTCTAAAATCTTATAAGCACATTTATATGGATGTAACATGATATATTATACATGAAATTTATGATTTTATATTTAAATAAAGAATATATGGTAAACATGAATATAAACACTTATGTGCAAAAGATAAAATAGGTTTCTGAATTTCAACCGAACATCCTTGAATGTTTACTAAACTTTACAAACATGTGTTTAGGGCTAATATTTGTTGTACTAAAATTGAGATAGGCAATTAAACATTAAATAATGATTTTAAATAATGGCATGCAAAGTGAATTATGATATGCATACACGGTTTTTGTGACATTTTTTTTGTTAATTGTAACCTTAGTGCATATATGATTGAAGTGTATCTTGAAATATTCACAATGTTGCATGCTCTTAAGTGAATAAGAATCAAGTGCTCATAAGTGTGTTTACTAATATGTGATTGTAGTGAAGTGTAGTTGACATGATTGATTATATGAGTAAAATGTATAGTGTATACATAAGGGATTGTGTAATGAAGTAATTTAGTGAAAAAAAATCCTCATTTAGGGCCTAAACTTGATATAGATGTGGACATATATGGGATAGAGATTTGATACCATTTGGTATCTAATGTTGGCACTATAATGGTTCCTAATGATTCAATACCTTTTGGTATCTATTGTTGGCACTGTAATGGTGCTTAATCATTCGATACCTTTTGGTATCTATTATTGGCACCATAATGGTGTCTAGTGATTCGATCCCTTTTGGTATATAGTGTTGGCACTGTAATGGTGTCTAGTGATCCGATACTTAATGGTATCTTGTGATGACACCATAATGGTATCTAGTAATTTGATACCGATATGGTATTTATTATTCTTAATTATCCACACCTATATTGAGTTTAAGCTGCAAAAGTGATTATGATGTAATTAAAATGGTGTTAGAGATGAGCATAATTTAGGAGATTATTGACTTATTAATGAATATTATTGTTAAAACTGATAATCATGTATAGTTAGTGTATATGTAACGTAGTTAATGTATATGTGAAATTAAGTATGTAATGATGGTAATCCCATATGTATGTTGGTTAAGAATCAGTAAGTGTACTAAATTGGCAAGTAATAAAGTGGGATATTTTTAAGACTTGTAAGTATCGAACCTTAGGGAACAAGATTTATGCAAGGAAAAATGAATTATTGGAGTTATAAGCATAAAGAATTACCTAATTGTTTGTTGGTTGTGTTGTAATAAGCAATATTGAAAATATATATAAGGTAAATTAAACATAAAGTATAAAAAAATTTATATGATAAAAGCAAAAATTATGAAATATATAAGATTAACAATAGCTAAAAATGTTGTTCAGGAACCTAATCCTCCCTAATTCCATACAAGGTCTTTGTAACAAAAAATTAATATATTTCAGATGTGGACAACCCATCTATACCCCTAGTATCCCATTTCATAGCCTATTACTCTAACTACTTGATATCCCATACAGGAGCTTATCCGATAGTCAGCATAAGCACGAGTCCCAAGACATAGATATGAACTAATATCCCATTCTGGAGCTTACTAATCCAATACCTATTCATTTTTCTCTTTTTTTTTTAATTTTCACAACATATAAACCCTATATTTTTACAACTCTTATTCCAAAAATGCCATCAAAACTACAACACATATGAAGAAAATCAGAGCATGCATGATATAACTATTAATGAAGCATCCATCCATCAACTTGAATAAGATTAATAGCATAAATACTTATATAACAATCATATTAAGATAAGCATAAAGGAAAAGAAACATCTGAAACATATATTTAAGAAAATAAGTTCATATCCTTACATGAATAGGGGATTCAAAGATACCTAAACAACAAAAGAACTACTCACTACTCATCATAAAAATAACAAGGAAAAGATAACAAGAAACTATAAAACCCTTTTGGAAATTTAGATCTGAAGTTGCAGTAGCTTCTCTTCTTCTTCTTCTCTAAGCTTGGTCTTGATTGAAAAATGTAACTTTAATCTATAAACTAAAACTATGCCTATGTATTTTTGTATTTTGGTGTAAACTATTTTTAAAATGTAAATTTCTACAAGTAAATCTATAAAGGCTAAGTATATAAACCTTAAAAATATGAAGGACTACGAGCTAAACTACAGAGAAAAACCCTATTGTTCAGAAACCTTAAAAGATCTCCTTTAAAGCCTAAAAAAATGCAACTTTTATAAAGATCTACAGAGGGACATGGCGGAGACACTTTGGTCACAACCGAGTCCAATCGGTTAAAATAATATTGTAGCTTTAAGACATGGCTGAGACACTTTTATCTCAACCAAGCGCACCTTTCTAGACTGAATCATCCTCAAACTCTGCATTAGACATGGCAGAGAAAAATGGTCTCAGCTAAGTGCAAGTTAACTTTTCTACACAAAAGTCAAAATTGCACCATTAAACACATAAAAACTTCATAATTCTTAAGATAATCCTATTTGGCATAAAAAAGATAAATTTAACGCTAAAAACATGAAAAAGCATGCAAAACAAGATAAAAACCTAGCTAAAACTACATTAAATATAAACATTAAATCGGAGTTATCAACTACCCCACAGTTAGCTTTTGCTTGCCCTCATGCAATTGAACAAACCAAATTATCGTATATCCAAATTAAGAAAAAGAAATCACAAATTCAAAGAGAGCTAAATAACACTACAGTAGAAGTCACTAACTGTTGCCCTTTATTGAAAAGAATTTAGCTTAAATCATACTAGCTAGCCTCTCAATGTGTGTGTGTTAGGCCTAATGATAACTTATGAATTAGAAAACTCCAGTGCAATTTGACAACTAAAAAGAATTCATATTCAAAATTTTGCACACGCTATTTCGCACTTAAAAATCAAGAAATGCCATAGGCCTCTTTTGGCACCGGAACTCGAAGGTCATTTTTGTAAACAATTCTAAACAAAGTAAGATCATTAGGTCTTAGGCGAGTTGCAACATTGTTCGAGTATGGCTCACAAAGGAAAGCAAAAGATATGCAAGTTAGAAAAACCATTCAATAATTCCATTCACCTTGATAACATTTTAAAAATTTTTCAGCTTAAGTTTTACCTTTTTCTCGATTCAAAAATGTTGCTAAATGTTAGGCTACAAAGAATGTAGAATACGATTGCTCTAAAATGAGATTTCTAGGAGAATAAGGATTACACTAAAATGTTCAATTAATAGTGCCATCGCTCAACCACTCTAAGTACTAAGGTTCCTTCTCTAAATTTAGCAAGCTAGCCCACACTTATTGCAAGCTATATATCATAACTTTATATCATTCTATTCTTTTTTTCTTCTCTTCTTTCTGAAATTTTTTTAAGAGGGCTTACTAACATTGTCACTAGATGCCATTACATTCTGAAAATAATCCTAGACATTTACAAGATAATCTAATTTTAAGATTCTCCTTGACATTTGACCCTTATCTTACTTGACTCTCTTTTAGTCCTAAAATTTTCTCTTACTCACTCTAAAAATGGCTAGTTTAAAAAGGGCAAGAAAAAGGCTTTAAGGTTAGGACAACTACATGAGTGTGTGAAAAATTAAAATTTTTTATACACATTTAGCATACCTATATAGGCTTAAAAGGGGTTATGCAAGGGAAACAAATTAGTATTGGGTAGGTCAAAAGTCTTTTAGAGGATTATAATAAAATATTGCCTAAATCATTTCAAGCTTTAATTTCAAATTGCTATGAATTCTTTGAAGGGTGATGAGGAAGCTTCTAGTGCTTTGGAATTCCCATTCGATCACCTTCATGCACTAGTTTTTCTGATTTTCCTAAAAATAGGCTCAAAGTGCAAAATATTTTTAAAGACCTACTAGTATCAATCTAATTGAACCTAAATGAAAATGGCAAAATAGTCAACAACTTGCTACTCTCTGGTTATTCAACTGCCCTAAACAAGTTTTTCTCAAACTAAGTTCATAGTGTTCATAATGGAAACAAATAAGGGCAAACTAAATTAAAATGCATAAGTTTTGATAAAAATCGAAGACAACAACCTATAAAGAAAATGAAACAATAAACTAAGAAACAAATTTAAAACTATAAAATAGAAAATATGCGAAATAACTAAAAAAAACCAAGAGCTAAAAAATAAAAGGATAAACAAAAACTAAAGAATTATAAATTAAAACTATAAAAGGTAAATAAATAAACACAAACTTAAAAGCATAAAACAACATAACCAAACATTAAGAAAATTCAAACAAACTAAACTAACTACTAACAACAAAATGGCATAAAAAATTAAAACTACTATGGTGTTAGACTTGAATAAGCAAAAAATATCCAACAATCTAGAATAAGTTCATAAACATATCCATAAAATACCCTTATCCCTCACTTAATATTTTTGCTGCCCTCAATAAAACACAAATATTGTAATCACAAAAATTAGGGGTTGAGGAATATCCCTGAAAATAATCACTTCTGTGCTGGTAGAGGAGGAAACTAGGTGTCAAAGTGCGATTGCATTATGGTCATGGCAGCAACTATGTCATATATCAGCTCAGTCATGGTGTCCAAACGGCTCGTGATAGCTTTGTATTGCTCAAATGAGAGAGTGATGGCTACTGCCTTTGTTTGCTGAAGCTCTGTGGCTTGCTTGTGTATGGCTTCCCTATATACTGCTCTGCCAGACACCACTATGTAGCCCTGCCTCAAAACTCTTGGGTCGTCTACTAAAACTTGCATCTTCTTATCGATGACAATAAGGCTCCTAATAGATTTTCCCAAATTGGTGTAGTTGACCTTCCTAGCCAACATCATCACAATCCTTCCAAATGTGATCTTTGAGTCCCTTTTCTTGTAAGTTCTCAACTCATTAAATTTATCAACAAGAAACACTACTTTATTAAGTGGTATAGCATTCTTCATTGAATATAGAATTTAGACCTCACTTGCATTCACATTTCTTGGTCCCCCAAGGTGAGAAAACACCTCTATAGCCAGATATCTATGCAAAACTCTTAATATATGGTCCCTCAAGTGGTGAGCTTTAGTATTGCTGGCATAAAAATTGTAGGCTCTATGTCATCACTGATATCATTCCACATCTCCTGCAAACTTACATTCTCTATGCCACTTATAGCATAGGGATTAAAACCCAAAGTGATAGAGAACTCATTAAAGCTCAGTTGGTATGAGGACCCGTTGAGCCAAAAACTCACATTTCCTTTATCTTCCTAACTATCCCTCCTTACGTGCACTCGGACTATTGTTAAGAAGTCCCTCACAAGATTGAAATAAAACTCTTATTTCCTCCTCACATAGTCCTTCCAGCACACTACCTCAATTAGGTGCTCAACTTCACTTTTCATACCAATCTCTTACATCAAAGCCATGTCGATATAAGGCATTGCTAAATACTCTGCCTTTGCAAAGGTCGACCAATCCAGCTTGAACTCATTCAGAACCCAAGATGGAATCTTTGATTTTCTAGTGTCTTGAGGGGCTGAGGATGATGATCCTACCTCTATCCTAGTTCTCTTAGGTGCCATTGCAAAAGCAAACCATTCTCAAATAAGGTTTTGTCATATCAAGCTAAATACACAAAGTAAGAGAAGGAATTCAACATGTAAGGCACAAAAATAGTAGCATTGGAAATGAAAGTTCTTTAAATGTAGTAAAAATGGTTAAACGTGCTTTGAGCAACAAATAACAAGCATGCAAGCGTAACATAAACTATGAGAATCACAATGCCTATCATAAAAAGAACACTTCGGTGCCTCCTACAATAAACATTACAACTAGTCTTTCTTAAACAAAACAATGAACAACATGCCAATATGCCAACAAATCTGCATTGAATAGAAACAAAAAGAGAATAAAATGCTATAAGGAGAACTATTAAAATGAAAAAAGGACATGGCATATAACATAACATAACACAAGATTTTTATTCTAGCACTAAAACATTAAAGGCATCAAGTAGATAAAGCATTGCATAAATCTTTAAGCACATCCATCCATTATGATTGATATAAACTATTTGTTTTAAAGAAAATCATGTACACTAAAGAGGAAAAATTAGGCAAAATAGCATTTTCACTTCTTTCAAACATTTTAACAAACACATGGCATGTATACACAATATTTGCACTAAAATACACTAATTCAAATTAAGTTCATGCAAATTTGTTACTCAAATGGTCAAGGCAACAATTTATGAAACATCCTTCAAAGATAAAGAAGTGAATTAGAATAATTAAATCTAAACCTAACCCTAAACATGCAAACAAACATAAAACACTCAAAGCACATTTTATACACATGAAAGCTCAAAATTCTAATAAAAATGGTATTTCTACTGTAAAAAATTCTCAAGAAAAGTGAGAAATAAAAGAAAGAGATGAAATTAAACACAAGGCATATTGGATACTTACTTGTTTTGAAGCTTCACAAGGACAAAAATGCATAACAAGAGGAGAAAATAGGGGGGAATGCCAGAATGCACAAGAAAATATGAGGGGAAATGAGAGAGCAAGTGAAAAGGCATGACTTATGGGTCTATTTATAAGCAAACATGATAGAGTGCCCTAGGGACATGGCTGAGACCAAATGGTCTCAGTCGAGTCAGACATAAGACTTAAAATGCACACCTTTGAAATTTTTAAAGGCAAGGCTGAGACCAATTGGTCTCCATTGAGTCACTCTTTCTGGTTAGAAAAATCCTGATTGCACATGGTTGAGACCTAATGGTCTTGACCAAGTGTCCCAAATTGTACATATTTAACTCTTAATAGCACATGACCGAGACCAAATAGTCTCGACCAAGTGACCACTTATAGACTGAAAACTAAAGTTGCACATGCCTGAGACCAATTGGTCTCGATTGAGTGATACCTTATGTAACTGGAATAAGGTGTTACACATGGAAGAGACCAATTAGTCTCAGCCAAGTGCCCTATTTTGGAACTCGAACACTAAATGGGACACATCAAAGAGCAATTGGTCTCTGTCGATTCCAACAAAATTTTTACATACTTAGAAAAAATTTCACCCTCACACATGCATATGATAATGATAACACTTAACAAACATACATAACATTAAATCACCACTTATTAATACTAAAGAAAAAAATATAAAACAACAATTTAAACAAAAATTAAAGATATACTTAAGGAAATAAGTTCTGAGATTTGAGTTAGAAGAAGTTCTGGGTTTCACAAGTTGCCAGCTCAACTTTTGATGCTCTCATGGTTCATCCTTGAGTTCAAATTTCTGTACCCCAATAGCAAACCTGAATTTTTCTTTTAAAATTAAGCATGAAGTTAAATGATCATGACTTCCCTCAGCTTTCATCTTATACTTTTCTGGCAAATTCACTTCAGATCACTTGGTTATTGGACTCTTACCCTTCGCACTAGCAATTTTTTCTTCCTTAGGATTCATTAGCTACTTCCCGAGAATGTCATCCACCAACACTTCTTCGGCCTTGATCTTGTCTCTCCAAGGTAACTTTAAACATAGCAAATCAACTCCATAAATTCTCATGATGGGTGTTCCATCATCTTGACCACTTTAAAAGTTATCTGCTCATTATTGAACCTCAATGTGACTCTTTTTCCATGCACATCTATTAGTGCTTTGGCAGTGTTTCGATAAAAAATATGAACTTTCCAACTTTTGCTAAAAATTCTTTTATGACCCTCTTAGGTCTCTTGATGGACTTATCAGCCAGCTATAGTAGTATGCTTGTCTCTTTCAAATTTCCCAAATTTAACTTTCTACAAAGCAAAAGTGGCATGAGATTAATACTTGCACCTAGATCACACAGACCATGCGCAACAAAGTTAACCCCTAATTCAGATGGCAGTGTGAAGCTACCAGGATCCTCTAGTTTCTTTAGAGATTTATTGGTTAAGATGGCATTATAAATTTCGAACAAATAGATTGTTCCTAGCCCTTTTAATTTCTTTTTGCTAGAATAAATTTCCTTTAAAAACTTAGCATATTTGGTATATATAATAAAGCATCAACAAAAGGGAGATTTATGTGCAACTTTTTTAACATAACTAAAAACTTGGCTAATTGATCAATATTTTTATCCTCGCTAGCAACAACATGGAAAGGTAATAAAGACTCATCCATATCATGACCCCTATCAATTGAAGTGTTCTTATCTTGGTTAGTAAATTTGTGCTTACCAATATAAATTTTGGGAATAGAATCACATACCTACATTATAGGCTCCACCAATATTAAAGAAGATTTGTTACCTTTATCCTCTATGCATAGTTCTTTACCACTTCTTAGTGTGATAGCTTTCACTTCCTCCTTCAAGCTTCGATCGACATTTGATGGAAAAGTACCTGGTGGCCTTATTGAAATGGAGTTTGCAATTTGGCTAACTTGTGTCTTCAAGTTCGTCATGATTGTATCTTGATTCCTATTCCATTGCTCTTGAGCCTTCCACGTAGCCTCTTAGCTTATTATGAATTGAATTTGGCTAGTCATGAAACCAGCAAACATCTCTTTAAGGTTTGGTTTCTTTTTTGCTGTAGGGGCTGGCTAGGTTGAAAATTGAGAGGTTGGTAATATGTTTGGTGAGCTTGAAGTGGTCGGTATGGTGCTTGATAATGAGCGTTTACAACTGTGGGTTGGTGTTAAGTATGGTTGTCATTGGCTTGGTTTTGTAAACATGAATTAAATGGGACTCTTGGGTTAGCATTTGAGGTTGAGGCTTGATTTCCATCTCTCTATGAGAAACTTAGGTGGTTCCTACATCTGAGATTGTAATGATTGCCGAATAGATCATTCCTCTTGTATTCATGCAAGGCATTCACTTTTCCCATTCCTTGGGTGTATGGCTCAATTGCCCTTGCATCACTACCTGAATATCCTCATTTAAAAGCACTACCTTATTGGCTAATTATTGACGCATCCATTAAACTCCCTCTTTAATAATTCTAATTGAGCTTTCAACATCGCCACTTCATCTATGATGTAAACTCCTTGTCTCTTGGTTAGTGCCCTCAAGCTAGACCATTGAGCCTCATTCATGGCCATTTCGTTAAGAAGCAAAAAGGTTATTTTTGGGATTTTGTTCATCAAGCTTCCCCTCGATGTAGCATCCAATAAAGACCTTGTAGTTGATTTAAATGTTGTATAGAATGTTGACATTAACTGGTGCATTACAATCTCATGATGAGGATTAACTGGTCCTAAACCTCTCCAAAACTTCATGGAAGGTCTCATCATTTAATTGTTGGAAATTGTAGATGCTATTCCTTATGCTCACCATTTTGCTGGGTGGGAAAAATCTAACTAGAAATTTCTCCTACATTTGCTCCTCTGAATGGATGGATTGGCTTAGTAACATGGATAATCGATCTCTTGCTTTCCCTATGAGAGTGAAGGGAAAAACCTTTAACCTTATAGTATCCATTGTCACACCTTGTATTTGGACTATATCACTAATCCTTAAGAAAATATCTAGATGTTATCTCGGGTCCTCTATGTCTGATCCAAAAAATTGGTTCCTTTAAACCATGGTGATCGTTGTCAATTTTAGCTCAAAGTATTATTGTCAAGGAAGCTCTACCATTCCATGCTCCTCATTCCATCTTAGAGTGGCATAATCACAAATAGTCCTTAGTCTTGACCATCATGATTTCCATTTTTCTATTGTTGCCCTTCTCCTTCTTCATCAACAAGAGGCATATTCAAATTTGGTGGGATATTCATATCTTTAGGCTAATTTTGTCTCCTTCTTTGGTGCAAAGTCCTTTCGATTTTAGGATCAAATAGTCTTTAGATGATGTAGACAAAATCTATTCATGCACCAAAATCACTTGAAAAGAATAAGTGAACAAACATAAGTAAAAGAAAAACACATAAAAATAATCAACCAGATTTACATTTAAACATGCAAATATTCCCCGGTAATGGTGTTAAAAACTTGGTTAGGAATTGGCAAGTGTATCGAATAGACAAGTAATAAAGTGGGGTATTTTTAAGACCCTTATGTATCAAACCACAGGGAACAAGAATTACATAAGGAAAAATAATTGATTGGAGTTATGTGCTTAAAGAATTACCCAATTGTTTGTTGGTTGTGTAGTAATTAACACTATTGAAAATTAACATAAGGTAAATTGAACACAAAGTATAAAACAATTTAGATGATAAAAGCAGAAATTGTGAAATGTATAAAATTAATAATAGCTAAAAATGTTGTTAAGGAACCTAATCCTCCCCATTCTCGTGCAAGGTTTATTTTAACATGACATTAATATATTTCAGATGTGGATAACCCATCTATACCTCTAGTATCCCATTTCAGAGCCTACTACTCAAACCACCTAATATCCCATCTTGAGCCTATCCAATAGTCAGCATAAGTACGGGTCCTAAGACCTAGGTATGAACTAATATCCCATTTTAGAGCTTACTAATCCAATACCTATTTATTTTTCTTTTTTTATTTTTACAACACATAAACCCCAAATCTAATAGCTCTCATTCCGAAAATGCCATCAAAACTACAACATATATGAAGAAAATCAGAGCATGCATGATATAACTATTAAACAAGCATCCATCCATAAACTCAAATAAGATTAATAGCATAAAAACTTGTATAATAACCATACCAAGATAAACATAAGGGAAAAGAAACATCTGAAACATATATTTAAGAAAATAAGTTCATTTCCTTACATGGTTAAGGGATTCAAATATCCCCAAACAACAAAAGAACTACTCATTACTCATCATGAAAATAATAAGGAAAAGATAAGAAGAAACTATAAATCCCTTTAAGAAATGTAGATCTAAAGTTATCGTAGCTTCTTCGCTTCTTCTTTAAGCTTGGTCTCGAATGAAAACTGTAACTTTAATCTATAAACTAAAACTATGACTATGTATTTTTGTATTGTGGTGTAAACTATTTTGAAAATGTAAATTTCTACAAGTAAATCTATATAAGCTAAATATAGAAACCCTAAAAATATAAAGAACTATGAGTTAAACTGTAGAGAAAAACCTCTTCTTCAAAAACCTAAAAAGATTTCTTTTAAAGCCAGATAGAATATAGCTTTTATATAGGTCTATGGAGGGACACGATAGAGACACTTTGGGCTAAGCAAAGTCCAATAGGTTAAAATAGTACTGTAGCTTTAGGACACGATTGAGACACTTTTGTCTCAATCAAGCATACCCTTTTGGACTGAATCATCCTTAAACTCCGCATTGGATATGACAGCGACCAATGGTCTTAGCCAAGTCCCTTGGTGAAATAATGCATTTTGTAATTCTATAAGGCACACAGTTGAAACAAATAGTCTCAGTAGAGTGCAAGTCAACTTTTCTGCACAAAAATCAAAATTACACCATTAAACACATAAAAACTTTATAAATCTTAAGATAATCCTATTTGGTGTAAAAAGAGAAATTTAACCCTAAAAACATGAAAATCACATAAATGAGATGAAAACCTAAATAAAAATACACTAAATATGAGTTATCATATGTTTAATGGATGAGATGTGATGTATATAGTTGATGCATCACAAGTTAGTTAAAGCAAAGTATAAGTTATATACTTAGTAGTACGTGGTTTTGATTCCCACTTATGGGATACGTAGGAAGCTTGAGGTGTAAATTCCAAGTCTGAACTAAATTTTAGATGAATTGACTATAGTATCTAAGTGTCAATGAATATAGCTACCAAAAAAATTAGTAAAAATAAGTGCCGATTGGTCATGGAAGAAAAGGTTAAGATTAGTGAGTGAATAGGGTGTTCACAGATGAAAAATAATTCATAGTGCGTGTTACGTTATGTAATATTGAATTGTATTTTGTAGCATATTTTTAGTATAACTTAGTATTTAAATTGTCTTTTAGTAGGTAGAAATTGAAGACAAGTTATAAGAACAGATTGTGAAGTTTAAGGGAAATTCCCAGAAGATGTAGTTTGCAGTAATATTATACAAAGAGTAGTTTTGAATGATTATATACCAAACCATGTGGAAAAATTGTTTTATTGATTTATATATTGAAATTCTATTATTGTACAAACTTACACTAATTGTAATCTAGCAAGAAATTATTTAAGTATAGTACTAATAAATTGTTGGGTGATAATTGATATAACTTTAATGTTAGATAGCTTCCGCACCCATATTTACTGTTAAGGGGTATTAGGGTGTTACACTCCTCTTTCTTTCTCTCTTATTTTTTTTCCTTGAAATAGGACAGTAGGAGCAACATCCTTTCCTTTTTTTATTTTTTTATTTTCTAAATTTTTTGCTCACCCTTTTTCAAGCCATTTTGGAGTTATGAAACCTTTCTTAATCGCGAATGATAGTTAACGAGGTGAGTTTACAACCCTTAAAAGTCCTAAAACTAAGAAAAAATCATAAGAAGACAAGGATTTGAATTTAAAAATTTTTATTCGTAGGCTAGATCTGGATTTAGGCTTTATTTTTTGCAATTTATCACATCAATTTCTTTTGAATATGCATTTTTATATTGATTTGGATTATTTGGCTTAAAATTGGTGTATGCATGGTGAAGATGATGGGGGAAACATGAAAAAAAAGGGAAAAGGAAAACAAGTAGAAGTGTAAGATAATTTTTGTAGATTTAATTGAAGCCATTGGAGTTATTTTTGCCATCAATAGAGGTTTACAACTTCTAATCTTACTTTTCCTTAAAATTTTATTTGTTTTATGTTTGAGATAAAATAAGCAAAGTAGAGAAATTTATGAAAATGTGTTCTTGTGTGCATGTATGATGAGATTCTTGAGAAATAGGGCTATTTGTGTGATAAATTTAAGAAAATGTATGTATGAACATATGTTTCTATGATTTGATCAATTAAGGGGTTATTCATATAGTTAATTAAAAATAAAAGTATTACCAACTGTTAAATACTGTAGTTTTTCATTAAAATAAAAGTATTTGGTTAATATAATGAGTGTAAATGTGAATCTAATTAAAAATGCAATATAGATAATTTGAAATAAGGGAAAGTTAATGTTTGCACCGTAAATTAGTATATAGATGTGCTGCTAACACACTTTTAACTATGAATGTTAATTTACATGGTTATATTAGGTGTTAAAATATGAGTTACTTGTCAATATAACAAGTATTTGAGATGGTAGTATAAACTATTGTATGATATGATTAACTCTTGGTAAGTTTATACATCTGTATAGATATGGTCTAGTACATGAAATGTAATACAGTAGGGTGTTATAGATAATTAAGTGTGAATTGCATGGTTGTATATAATGTTATTTAAAGGTGAGTATAATTAAGAAATAATGTGTATAACCTGAACAAGGTGACCGATGATGAATCCAATGATAAATTGAGATTGAAAATTGATAAAGACATGCATTATGGTGCCACTAAATGTAAATGACATTAACTTAAAAAGAGAATAATAATAATAATATAAAAAATTGTTATTAGCTTATAATAGGGCCGTTGAGGAATATGTGAGAATATAATGTTATTAATGCCCTCAGTAATGATGGAAATCCTAGGTAGTATACAATTGGTCGACCATATGAATGAAAATTTAGCTGAGCAATAAGTAAATGGTGATCTATACTATAAATCAATCAACAGGCCTTAAAAGGTCATACTATTAGGCCAAAAAGGTTGTATCCACAGGCTTAAAAACCCATAATGTTGCGTATCCCCTTGATTGTTTTCTCTAAGTTACTTTGGGCAATAAAACTTTAATGTGAATTGAATTGCTAATTAATAATAATGGTTTAATATGTTTTATGATTGAATTGAGAATGAGTGCATGTTTTGCATGGATGATTGTAGTAAATTGTTTGATTGGAAAATTTTATACTTATTTATTTAATTTATATAGATTTGCTTTCAAACTTTGGAACAGTTTGGTTGAAAAAGTAAAGTTAGTGGTTGCCACTAAATAATATGCTTAACATGTGGAATTTTATTTCTGCATATAGGTGCATAGGTGTTTTTGGACAGACAACAAACCAAGGATTTACTAAGAAGTGAGGAGAAATTCTTTGACTTTATGATGGATACTTTGGGTTAGAATTTATAATTTTGTCATTTGGGAATTTAGTTACATGGATAATTATAGATGGCTTTCTAAATGTCAATTTTATATTAAAGTGTAAATTTTTGGATTTACACGTTGATATCCAACCTTAAATATTAAAGAATTTACATAATTATATTTATGTAATGATGGATGATGATAACTCTTATTGAAGTAAAACTTATATTATAAGGTGGTTAAAATTATAACTATGGATTGATATATTTCTATGTGTTGATGTTATTAAGGAGGTTGGGAATTATTGAGCATTTATTGGATGTTTATGAAATTGAAATATGGGATGGATATCATAGAAGTGTGATTTTTCATTTGTTTAACATGGTAATAGAGACATATATAGGGGAAACTCAGTTTGATTTTCTATAAAAATATGAGCAATATAAGCTTGTATAAATTAAAAGATTACGACAAAGTTTTAAATTTCATATGTGATTATAAATTTATAAGTTATGTAACATTCAATATCTGGATCACTAACGGTTCAAATATTGGGGGTTACACATAATAAGATGACGAAAGATAAAAAGTCATGAAGTATATGGTGTATGTGGTTAATGATAAAAAGTCTAAACCTAAAGGCTAAAGCACACCTATTAGAGGTGATAATTAGATGTATTTATTGAAGGACTATAGGTTAATTGTTATGAAAGGAAATTTAAGCCATAAATAATATTATGTTTTGGCTCATATTAGTACATGTAATTCTTCTTAAAAATCATATGAATAAGACTCAAATAACTAAGACTATGACTATCAGACTTATGTGATAAGAATATATAGTCATGAGGTATAATTATGTTGGTTATCGAAACAAAGGACAAATTTCTTAGACTTTATATGAATAATGGATCATGAGAGAGTATATAGATTCAGGCTAAGCTGAACAAATTAAAAATGTTTAGTAGGACCCAAGAGGCATTACTCCTGCTATAAAAATTTATTATATTTACATTAGGTGTAAGACATTGAGTATTTATTTTTGTGTAAGAATATAATTTAAGATAAGAAAAATGCATGAAGATATTTAAAGATTCAAATTATGTCATTGTTGGCTTTTCAAAAAGCGATGTATACGGTAATTTGTATAGTATTGTTTCTATACACCTTTAGGGAATGTGAATGCTTAATTGATTTAAAAAAAATAAGGGAATATAGAAAAAAATAGGAAAAGACCAATAGCTACTGCTTATAAACAAAATTAAATGGCGAAGTGAGATAGTTTTAGAATTAAAAAGATGAATACTTGCTAAATAGGTAGTGATCAGGTGCTCTCAATGATTTGAGAGAATACACACACACACACACACACACCCGCACACACACACACACACACACACACACATATATATATATATATATATATATATAAGATGTATTAGATGCTGGTGGAGAGGTTTTGAGGTTTATGAATGACCTTGTGAGGAAACAGGATCGATATCTCCCACTAATAGGGTTTATGCAACCGTAACTATAAGTAAACATAGGTGCATAGAAGGAAATATAACAACTTTTATTATAGAGAAAACCTGGCGAAGATAGGAAATTAAGGCTATATTAGCAAGAGAATGCCCAAACTAAGGATTCAATAAAGAAAGATCGTAGTTGTTCTATATAATTAGAAATTTTAGACTGTCTTAAAGAGGAATAATTGTACTTTATTGCTCAAATTCAAATAAACTTTGAGATGAAATTTTCTAAGAGGGGGAGAAATGTAAAGCTCTAAAAATTCAAGTTTGTGTACAGTAACTTTCGGATTATAAATAATACCTTTAGGACTATAAACAATATATACTATGGTTAATAGTACCACAATTATCCAAGAGTTGACTAAAGATCGCAATTGACATTATATAGTTAATGGTTAACCCTAAGTAAATAATTGAGATGTGAATGAAATTAACTAGGATGATTAAGCCAGATCATTATGAACTATGCCTATTAATGAAATAGGAAAAGTCAAGCCATGGACATTTTAATTGAAGATGAGGGACATTTTAATTGACGATGAGATTAGAAAATTAGAGTTAATTGGGGTCTCCCTATAATATAATATAATATAATATAATATAATATAATATAATATAATATAATATAATATAATATAATATAATATAATATAATATATACTTCTCATTCGGAACTAGATTTTTCTATATAAATAAATAATGGCCATAAAAAAAGAGAAAAAGACAAAATGAGAGAGAGAGATAAGTTTAGGGAGACAGGAAGAGAGAGTTGGGAAGCAAATCTTCCCTTACCAGCATTGGCTCGATTCCATCACTGCTGACAACCTGATGATGCCCCACAACCATAGTAAGCTGTTGACATCGCTCTCTCCATTCTGCAGCCTTTGTTTTACATTTTCTCTTTTTCATTGAAAGTTAAAAGCTCCTACTTAAGATTCTAGCCACTTTCGATGTTAGGTGGTGGCACGAACACCACTAACAGACTTTTAGTGATTTAACACTCCTTCTTATACCCATGGATCACCCTCAACTATGTATGTGTGTGTGTGTGTGTGTGTATATATATATATATATATATAAATTAGCTTTTTGGTGAATGTAAATTGGAATCACCAAATTAGATATTATATGTGTTAAAATACATAATAAATTAGCCTATTGAGTTTGTAGAAATGTTACTTTCCTCACTCGAATACATTATTTTTAATGATGAATTTTGGTAAATGCTTGATTAATTAGTTACTTAATAAGATAAGCATGATTCTAGAGTTATAAGAAGATAAATGAAATTTTAATTAAACAAAAAGCAGGATTGGTGATGAAATTGTAATTCTGGCTAAATTCTAGGAATCTTTGTAAATGTTTTGCCTTAGTAATTAGTAATGAAACTAGAAATCTATAATGTAATTGGTTAGCCATAAGGACATATACCGTAGTATCAAGTCATAGCGACTTACAGTTGTAGGCTAATTGTGGTCTACATAATCAGACAACCAGAAGTATGTTATGGGCAGAGCGTATGACCCTTAAGTGGTCACTCTGGTACTATTGAAGTGCATAAGCCCTAAGTGGTCACTTCAATAGATTTTGTATCTTTGGATCCTAATCTTGTATATCTAGTTTATGGATATTCACTGGAAATAACTAGGGGCAGAAACATAAATTAATGGATAAAATTGACATTGTAATAGTCAAACCGGAATAAATGAAGAAAAGTAATATATAAAATGGTAAAATTGTAATTTGGTGATAAATTGGTATTGAAAGGACAAAACTGTAACTATTTGATAAAATGGTTGTTAAATGATAAAAATTGTTTAAATGTGCATAAAAAATATAATTATTTAGCTGAACTGAAAGAATAGTAGGAAAATAGTAAATAAATGGTAAAATAATGGAGTTAGTGGTAACACATAATTTTTATGGGCTAAAATCATAATTATGAGATACAAGGGATGAAACAAAGGCAAAATGGTAATAAAGTAATAATATGGAGGAATTAAAGGAAAAACTGTAATTATTTGATAACTTTTATATTTCAGTAGCAAACTATAATTACATGATAAAATAAAATTCTAACAGCAATAATAAAAAAATAATTTAAATGAAATGAATTATAATTGGTTATATAGTTTAAAAGTTTATAAATTGTAAGTGTGCTTGAATATATAATAGTCTATCATATGCATAAATAGAGAAAATATACTTTATTAGTGATATTTGATGTACACTTAAATCAAGAAACTTATTTTGATGGTGACTTTACTTGGATTTATCATAATGATAGAATAACTAAGAATACGTAGTTCACTCCAGAATCCAAAATTTTATTTAAGTTTATATTTTGCATGTAGAAAGTTAATATTAAAATCAGATATTCTAAGTCAATTATCAAATTTATTTTTCTTTTACTATTGTGTATATATTTTATATCTTATTAAATGACTAATCTAATGGCATAACTTGAATTATATTATGTTGATATATATATATATATATATATATAATGCAATATTTAAAAAATGAATTAATAAATATAATAAAGTAATATTAGTGGAATACTCTCACTAAACTATAAGCTTAGTGCCTGGTTGTTCCCGCGTGTAGGTTAAATGAAAGTATTTTTGGGAATGTTTGACCATTTTACTGATACTTGAAGAATAATTGAGTTGATATGAGGATGATCTAAAAAGATGTTATTGATATGTACTTTAGGATTTTAACTTGATTTTTGTAAGGACTCAAATAGGCCATAGTAGAATTCAAGGGCAATTACATGTCATTAAAGTCTAATTAAATATTATTGGATGAATTATTAGTAGTTAAGATCTAATAAATGCGTGCTCTTATATGATAGAGTATACAATAGTCAATTGATATTATAGTATATAATGTGCATAATTGAAAAAAAACAATTAAGATATTGATTGAGGCATAAATGTTATTAAGTTGTAATTAATTATGTGATAAATGTGTGAATTATATGGTATGAATTTATATAGGATAAATTAAAAAAATAATTTGAGGGCTAAATTAAAGAGGATAGAAATTTTGGAGCCAATGTTGAAAGAAATATTAATTGGGGTTGATTTCATAAGAGAGAATATAAGGGGTTGAAATTGTGATGAAAAATTTAGTGGGGGAGGATTTTTGACATGCAAAATGTTTGAGGACCTAAAGGAGACTTATCCTCCCACTTTACGCTTTAGAGCATTGCATGTTGGAGAGAGAAAAACCACTTTTAGGGTATAAAAGGGGGAAGGACGAATTTTGAAGAAAGAATTATAGATTTTTGCTTCTTCCTTCCTCATTCACTCTCTTAAATTCTTTCAATCTCTAAGAATTAATGAAGAAGATCTCTTGCATGTTGATTATTCAAGAACACTTAGGTGTAAATTATTAAGGTAACAATTTTATTTTGGTTCATATCTTCTTATTCTTATTCTTCTTTTTCTTCTTCTTATTTTGCTGAATGTTGGTTGAGTATGATGCTGGAAATTTAAGTTTAAAGAATGAATTTGTTGTAAAAAGGGAAGAAGAAAGTAGAAAGAACAAAGGGAAATGACTTGCAAAAGATTGAAGTCAAAGGGGAATTTGGCCAAGGTATGAGAATTAGGTTTCTCATACTTGCATGTAGATAATTAGAGTGGAATTATGATTTAATTGTTGGATAGTATGATCAACTGAAAGGAGAAATAGTTTTAGGAAGTGTTACAACAAGTGAAAACATGAAAACTTTAAGAATTGATTACTGTAATTTTAGCATAAATTGAGGTAGAAAACTCTGATCGAGACTATTCCAATTTATAATGCTACATAAGAAATATGTATACAGATTTGTATGAGGGACCTAGCACTAAATTTGCCTTTAAGTCATCCAAATATGAAATTGTAATTCATGTGAGCTGTTAATTTCGGTTCTGGAACAGCTTATTGAAATTATAATGTATTTTTGTGTAAAGTGGTTGGATTGCTATGAGGTTAAATTCTATGAAACATAGCTTCTAAATATACATTTCATATGAAGAATGTAATGCCTAATATTATTTCTAAGCATGTCAAATTTTAGCATGAAATTCGTAGAAACTATTTTCACCGTTATGGAACAAATTTTGGTATTTCGGGCATAAATCTTGATAGAGGAGTCAAAATCCTATGCTGTAAAATTCTGAGTAAACTAAATACCTAGGAGCAGAATTTAGATGAAGGGAAGTTGGACTAATTATTTCATCATCTTATTCTATGAATTTTATAAGTGGTAATAAAAAAACTATTTTTGGTAGTATGAACAGTCTATGGTTTTTCTCAAATATCTCAAGTTACAGATATGATATTAAGATGAATTTTGATGTTTTGGAAACTGGACGTATGGGGGAATAAATTTGTAGAAGCTCACTTGGCCTAAAAACAATATTTTCCAAAGCAAAAATGGCACACAATTTAGATCCAGAATGCTGCCCCTATGCAGAATTTTGTAGGCAGAATTTTTAATGTATTTTCTATTATTGTTTAAATGTTGTTATGTTAAATATCTGCCTAACTGAAAACACATTGAATTATATATGGCATGCAATATGATTTTTTGATAAAGGTCTATATATATAATCTTGTATATACATAAGTAAAGAATAATGTTAATGATATAAAATATTTATACATGATTAAACTTATGTGCATGCTTGTTATATGCAATTATTCTTACATGTTTGTACTCTAATGATAAAGTAAATTTTTATTTGAACATGCACTTATACTACGAAATAAGAAATTCTTTAGTATGACCATATTCACATGTGGTACTTGAATGATAATATGTTAAAGTACATAATTACGATAATATATGTTCAATTTTTTATACTTGTATTGTTATATGACTATATGAATACATGTGTATATATACACTAAGGATTGTGTATCTTTTCTTTTTTGCATGATCACATACATATGATGAGCTATATTGTAAAGTTTTAAGAATAAGGCATGTTTTATGATGAGCACTTGAACATGTATGATACATTACTTGATTAACATAGCATGATTATGCTAATATGTGATATCTAATGATAGCATGTTAAAAAGTATTTAAATCGTTATATGAACTTTGCATACATAATTATGCCATAGCAACAATATATCTATCTTATGATTATACATGTGCATATAAAGTGTATGTTTAAGAATATAGGATAGTATTTCTTTGCAAAATGAAACATGTCATATAACAAATATATAAACTATTATACTTATTAATTAGTTGAGATAACATGTACATACTTACATATATTATATGTATGAATTATTATGTTAAAGCATATGAGAACAAGGAGATATGTTCATGTACAATTACTTGAATGTCATATAAGATTTTATGTGAAAGAATTACATACTTTAAAGCAAGTTTCAAGTATTTGTAAGGTATTACTCACAAGGTGTGCATGTTATGGCATATATATAAAATTATGCATGAGCATTAATATATATATATATATATATATATGCATGTTACCTATAAGTATATGATGGCGAAAGAGTAAAGCATGGAATGAAGATACTTAATCATGAATATGAGATAGTGTTATAGAAAATCATTTATGTACATAGATATAGGATTATGATTAGCTTACTCATAGTTTTAAATAGATTTATACAACTATGTGTATATATATATAAACATTATTGAAAAGATATTACATGCCTTGAACTGATTTCAAGTAGATAATAGTAATACTCAATAGTGTGTGTAATCACATGTTTAAAGAAAGTATTACATGAACACGAATATGATTACCTTGGACATCATTACACAGGAGTTTTCATATACACATATGTATGTGATTGAAAAAAGTAAAGCAAAGTATGAAAAACAAAGTAAATATATATATATAATTGCATGTAAAAGGATTGATTGAAAGGATATTGTATATCGTTATATGAATATTCTCCCATTAAATTAATTTAGAAATGTTAAAGCATGGTAAATGAAAGTTATATGAACAAAGTATTTGCCTACTATTAGAGTTCAATTGTGGATAGATAGGCGCCTATAGGGATATTGCAGTTGCTACCATTGACTCCATTTGGGTCTAAATTATATCTGATCCCATTTGGATCATGAACAACCCTGTTTGGGTTGTTAGCCAACCCCATTTGGGTCCACTTGACCGGTCCATCGTACAGTCGATATCCATTGTTTTGATATCCTCAGATATCCACCGTTTCCGTTATCCACCTTTAGAACTTAAGCAGGCTAAACTAAAGTATGAATACATTACAGTTATTACAATATGATGATTAAATATGGTACATGGAATACATGATATATATATGAGACTACATTGTAAATATGAGTACTTGGAAAATTAGAGTCACTTAGTCATGTTAGACTAAGAAGTCATGCATATGAACTCGGTTGATATTAATGCGTTATCACTGATCTAACTAAGGGATACATGATCTTTTATAGTCAAATACTTCTTACAAGACTATATATATATATATATATATATATATATATATATATATATATATATAAGCAACAATGTATAGCCTGTGGAAAAACATAAATGTAGAATGAAAGAGCATTATGTTGTTGTATGTATGAAAATCCTTGTGATGGCTTCAATATGTTTCCTACATTTAGGAATGCATGATAAACAAAATTGTATTTATACAATGTATTGTTTTGCTATAGTATTTATAAGTAAAAGTATATCACCACAAATACATGTTAATTATTGAGCATTGTGTAAATGAGATGAGAGGTAGATATGACTCACTATATGATAATAATAAATCATTTAAAAACATATAGCTTGTGAATTTGATTTATGTAGATGTTATGCTTTTTCTAAAAGCTTAAATACTACAAGCATACGGTGTACCAATTATAGTACAAAAGATGTCGATCCCACGAGGAATGTTGATTAAGATTGTACACTATTACTACTCAATTTTTATCTTGTTTACAATGATCATTAATTTGCTAGTTAAAACTAATAATTTACTATTCTAAACTAAATATTATTCTACTTTAATGATAATCTGAGAAGATTTATGAGTATGATGAATATAACATACATAAATATGGAATTTGATATTTTTCTCTTATTTATAATTCAATCTTTATTATGTAAGCCAAGTTGGAATAATATTCTATGTCGCAGCTCACTACAAGGAAATTACAATTTAGCAATAGAAATTAGCAACTGAAAATGTCAATTTTCTGTTGCTAATCAAAAATAGCAATGAAAATTTCGGTTGCTAATTCGGCAGTTGCTATTTTTAGCAACGAAAAATTTATTTTGTTGCTAAATTTAGCAAGGAAAAATTTTAGCAACGAAAATTGAATTTCGTTGCTAACTTCAACAATGCAAGATTCCGTGAATTGGTCAATTTTAGCAACGAAATATAAATTTTCGTTGCTAAATTCACCCATAAGTAAAAAGATTAACGACGGTCATTTCCATCGCTAATCCGTCACTAACATATGACTGAAACAAGTAGAGAAAGGAATAGCAATTCTCTATCGAATGATTGAGAACCTTCAAACCTTAAAAACATTGATAAAAGGACAAAAAAGTACAATGCAAAAAAATAAATGAATAAATTAAAGAAGGCAAGTAATTCTAAAAACCAAACAATAAGAGCATTCCATCACAATGCTAAATAGAAAACAACACATTATAAAAAGAGATAAAAAGTGAGTAGGAGAGAGACACAACTGTAGAATTCACACTAATGAAAATAGACTGATGAAGCCCATATGAACAGAGATGAAAAAATGAGGCTGCAAAAGTTAAAAAATCATATGAAAGATTAACAAAATGAGGTCAATAATCAAAGCCAGGTCTCAGTGGTCCACATTCTCTTATTACTTCTAATTTTTGTACCTAAACTTATCATCACTCTCTCTTCCATACCCTATAAGAATGTGTTTTTTTCCGGATAATTTCTTTTTAGTACTAAGTTTACATGATAGAAGATTGCTTAATTTAACATATAAGTATGCTAGCATTAATTATATTAAATCAAAGGAAAATCATTAACAATTTACCACAGGACAAACAATCAAGAATATATAAATCTTACAATAGAAAAGAGACAGAAATGGCAAGAAAAGACAAGCAAATACAGCAAGAAACTTCATCTATCACTATCTTTGGCGTCCATAATGGTAAATGGACAAAAGCTTCAGTGCCATTACTCACATGGCTAACCTATATGGCTGCAATGTATAGCTCACAATACCACCTGAACAGTATTATAGGGGGTGACGATCATTAGCAACATGTCTCACTTGCTGTTCATTGAAAACAACATAATTCTTGGCATGAATAAGAGCTTCACCTATAATAGCCCATAGTACAAGTCCTCATATGGTTCTTCCCCAGTTAGGAGTTCCTACAACACAATACCAAATGAGAATACATCAACCTAAACCAAAATGATAAGAATAAAGCACACATTAGTTTAACTTACAAGACTAAGATTTTGTATTTTTAATTGCATAGAAAGAGAACTAAATAACCTTTTTGGAGACAAGACTACTGTTGCCATTCAAAAGCTCTAGGGCCATCCATGGAAGTGTTCCCTTAACACCACCTGAGATGAGTGTTTGGCATTTCATCTTGGACAACCCAAATCACCAACCTGGTATAAGTAGTAGTACAAAAAAGTAATGTTTGCTAGGCATATTTAATGCGAGTATAATATAGGATTCACAATTTTTTTAAGGTTATTTAATTAAAAGTTAAACAGCTATATTATAGGATAAATAAAAATAAAAATGATACATTTAAGGGAAATGAGTGTTTAATATAGATATTTTCTTCTATTATAATATTACCTTTACAATATTTTCCTTGCAAAAATTAAGTTACAAGATATATAAAAATTAGAAAATATCATCATATTATGCTAATGAAATTATTACATCTATAATATAAAAATAAAATCTCACCATTTCTTCCATCAAAAGATAAAACTTTAAACATGAGATAAGCAAAATTAAATCAAAATTTTTTAGTTATATTTTAACGAAATGAAAGAAACCATGTTTAGTTCTTTGTAGTGCTCTTATTCTTAGTAAGAACATAATGCTTGGTTATATAGGACTTCTTGGGTTAAAAGGATTTGAGTTCACGTTATGTAAAGGAATTCTTGAGTTTAAAGACATGACATTCTTTTAAATATTAAATTGGTTGAAGACTAATGGCATGAAAAAAGGAAATTATCATGGTTGGATTGAGGATTGTTTGTCTTGGTTTCCTTTTGGTCGAGAAGAGTCACTCTCCTGAGCACAATAGTCACTCTCATGAGCACCTCACTTCACCCACTTGAGTAAGATACCCACTCTCCCGAGTAAAGAAGGCACTCACCTGAGTTATGTAGGCACTCTCCCGAGTGCATTACCTCACTCACTCGAGCTACACTTCACTGCTTTTCTATACCATGAGCCATTACTCACTCGAGTTTCCTCACCACTCACATGAGCCCTTTAGTCCTCCATTGAGCTGTTAAAACACTCATCTGAGCTGTAATCCTCACCACTCACATATCTTCATGGAAAGTACTGGATTCATTTTATGAAATTAGCTAAGAATTAAACTAATATACTTGCCAAAAAGACATTTAATTAGATACCTTTGTGATTTTAATAGACTATAAAAGAGAAATTAACAAATTATTTATGAATTCATATTTAAATAATTCAGAAATGAAGCACATTTGAAAACAAAACAAGAATATACATCTTGGGGCATCAAAAATATGTTGGTAGCTATGAGATGGCATATGAATGACTGTTTCTATTCCCATTCCTATAGGTATAACTGAAATCCTATTGATTTACACATTGTTAACTTCCTGAAAATGTGTGACATAAGAAGGGGAGAAGACATAAAATTCCTGACAAAAGAAAAAGAAAATTAAACGAAAAATCTTTGATGAATACCACCAATAAAAACATAAGGGTGCATGTACAAAAATTACAAATCATTCACATATAAATCCTATATCAAAAACAAGATTTTCATTGTATGTCCCAATTTAGTAAATTTCAATGGATATGAAATTGAAATCATGCAATCAAAAGCTTCTCAATAGCTGAACAGGAAATTATGCTACAACTTAATTCTCATGCCACTATTATTATATTCCCACCATTCCATCTATTTCTAGTTGAATCACTCCCTAGATTATCAAGTAACGAAGCCATGCAATTCCTATATCTGTTTTGTTTGTGAAACATGAATGACATTTCTAAATCACCTGAATTATATATATATATATATATATATATATATATATATATATATATATATATATATATATATGGAAAATGTCATTTAAAAAGGAGAAAATAAGAAAGAGATACAGGTCAACCTACAACATAAGCATCAGGGCGAGCAAAGCAGAGAGACATTCGAACAAAAAGAGAGAAACACAATGACCAAAGAAACAAGAAACAAAATCGACAACCCCTATGAAACCCACATAACTAAACTTATAACTAACAATTGAAGAATGTATGAACTACACCACTACAACATCATAATCAAAATAGCAGCATAAGAGGAATTGGTCTCCCAGGAAAGAATAATAATAGCATGAGAATAAATTGACCTCACTGGCAAGATACCAGCAACATAAGAAAGCAAAACAAATCCCAGGTGAATAACCTCAATCAGTAGCAAGATCAATAACCATAGTAGAAGGGGTTGAACAACAAACCTTCTTTATTCTTACAGAGGAGCACCAGCATCTGATATACAAAACATCAATAATTCCACGAAAATATTTTATGCAGCAGCACTATACTGCAATAATAGTCACAGAGGGAAAATAAACGCTATCATGGCAGGCACAACAAGAGAACAGAGCATAAGAGTATCAAAACCAAAGAGTATCCCAAGAGATTAGAAAAAGATAGGAGAAAGCGACAACTGATGCTGAAAAAACACCACCCCATTACCCAAACTTGATTCTTAGTCCAAGCTGATTCCTTCCTTTATGTTTTTTTTTTCCTTTAACACCTTAACAAAAAGCAAAAAAAAAATAGAAAAGAACTAAAATAACTAATTTGTTAATACACATGCACACCTATCTTAGTAAACTCTAATAGAATTAAACAAACTAAGAACAAAACGTTTCTGGTTAGTACCAGATAATCACTTTGGTAAGTTTCTTTTTTGTTTATTGCTTAACTGAGTGAAAAATCATTGCATTAGTCACATAATTCATGATACAATTCCTAGAAATTTAAGTCATGCAAGAGCAGGTAAACAAATGACAAAAATTCAATTCAACTCCTATGAAATTAAATAGACCATAATCGAGTCCAGTAGTTTAGATTTCATGCTCCTATAAATCAAAAGGTCACAAAAAGTAAAACTAAATAAACTAAGGCAATTACCTCAATACACATACTAAGATAAGTCACCACAAGCATGGCTATTATGTGAATTTTAGCAAGAATTTCAGGTAGTAATTGAAGATTTATATTTATTTCATCATGTAGAATAAACAGCTAGCTAAATACACTAAAACGGCTAGCTGTTTGTGATGTGTAACGAAATACACTAAAACAGCTAGCTGTTTTAGTGTATTATAGCTTGCTATTTTTAGTGCATTAGTGTTTTTAGTAATTTTTTAGTTTTCACATATTTCTCATTTATGCTGATGTGGTATAGGTGGTTATACTTAGTTCTTGTATATATATGTGATTAATCATAAAAGTAGAAAGTTATTTTCTTCTTCAAGTTTCTCTGTTCCAGTTCTTCTACAGAAATAATAGTGAAAAGAGAGCGTAGAGAAAACATTTACCAATAAATAATCAAAACACATTTCTATATCACAAGAAATAAACATTCTAAATCACAAGAAGATAAGTTTTTGGCATTGTGATAGAAATAAACAACCTAAATCAAAAAGTTTATAATATTCAAAACACATTTCTATAACAATGAAAATAAACAACCTATATCACAAGAAGACAACTTTTTTTTTATAAAATCCATGAATTATATTTAGAAAAATATGTTAATTTGAATATTAAACCAAATCCAACAATTGCAAATAAAGAAATGCAAGAAAAAGAAAAAAAATCAATAAGTTCACCGCAATATTCCACATGAGTACATAAAAACAAAAAGGCATATTTTAGAGAAAACAATAAAGTCAAATCATGAACAAGAAATCACAAATCAGCTGATAAATAAAAGATCTATGAACAGAAAGCAAAGAAATTATTGACTTACAAGAAAATCTCAGGTGAAGAAGTGGAATATACCTTATTATTGCTTTACTACACTTTAAATAGCCTAAGAAAGCAAAAGCAAGAATATTTAAAATTCATAAATTTTTAAGTTATGAATATCAAGATGAAGTTCATAAATTGAGGCAATAGTATAAAAATCTAAAATCAAGCAATTAGTTATGAAATTAAGAAATTAGGACATAATAAGCAATCGTAACCAAGTATTTCATTTTTTTATGATATACTAAGGTTATAATCCATTCAATAGGACCAGAACCAAATAGAGCATAGGTGTAACATCCTACCTAAGGAACAAAATCTAAAGAACCTAGTTAGAGACAACAGCCCTCTAACGGAACAAACTAAACAGCAGAAACAAGGAACAAAATAAAAAGGAAAATATATAAGACTAAGGAGAAACAAAGAAGAAATAGGGGAAAACAAAACAAATATTTATGGAGAGCACCAAAAGCTCCTAGACCAACACGAAATAATGCCTAATAATACTGAAGCAAAAAAAATATAGAGTGAGAAAAAAAAATCAGCAGTAAGCAATTTAAGCAAAGAATGTGTTTCTCCTACAAATAAAAACTCAAACAACATCATACATAATTTAAATTTTTGTTAAACGGAGGATAATAATTCTTGTAATCTTACTGAGAACATATTATAAGATAATAAACCAACAATCTCATCTAGTTCTCTTACTATAAAAATTCTAATATTGATCCTAGAGATGAAGGGAATTTCTTTAACTCACATTTTAAATACATCATGCTTAAATTAATAATATATATCTCCTAATGATATAGCAATTTATTTCTCTTCACAAAAAGGGTAACACAAAGAAATAGGTTTTTTGTTTAGCAAAGGATATTGGCTAATTATATGTTGCTCAACAAAAGTAGGTTTAAGGCTCAAAATTGGCTACCTAAAGTCAAAAAGGTAATTTTTTAAAGCAAGCAAAATGGTGTAATCTAAATGACCTTATCATTTTTCATGCACATCTCATACTAAATGTAATCTCAAAATTTACCAAAAATAAATTCTAGAGGAAATGGCATATTAAGACTCTCATACAAGAAAAATGTCAATGTAGAAGGCTCAAAAGCTCACTTAAGCTATAGGTCAAATTACCCTAAGCAATAAATTGGCAAAAATAATCATTTTATACATGTGAGAAGATACTTAACTTAAAAAGAACCTACACTAAAGTGCTTTGCCAAGTCATAACCTTCATTATGTACATTTAATTGTCAAAGTAAAATGAAAATGATTAGCCTAAAAATTTGCCTAACTAGACTAAAAATGACAGAAATTCACGTTAAAACATGTATTTATTCCCAAATAGTTTCTAAATACACAAGCTTCAAAATTAAATGACACACAATATAAATAAATAAATATACTAACAATAAACAAAAACATGAATAGAAATAATACATACATACCCCCCACACTTAAGGACACAATGGTCTCATTGTGTGAGAAAATCAACACAGGCAATCACATAATATAAATAAATAAAAATTTACACATAAAATAAATAAAATCATAGAAAATGTAAAAGAAAGGGAGAATACAAACTCAAAAATTTCCACTAGGAGAACTTGGCAGGGAAGGAAAGAATTCCACATTATGCTGCAAAAGCATCCTCCCTACAATGTCGCGCTCGCGACAATGAAGAAAAATCATTAATTTTTTTAATTTAGTTTTTTTTTTCTGAAATTTATAATAAAATACTAAGTAAAATAACTTGTAGATCAAAAAATAAACTATGTTAATATACTAAATTAACTAAAAACAACACAAAACAAAGATAATTAAATATTGTAATCCAAAATCATAAATCAAGATTCATAATGATAATAAATTTAATCAAGCATTCCCTAACAACGACACTAAAAACTTGTTATGCTTTTTCTAAAAGCTTAAATACCACAAGCATACGGTGTACCGATTATAGTATAAAAGATGTCGATCCCACGAGGAATGTTGATTAAGATTGTACACTATTACTACTCAATTTTTATCATGTTTACAATGATCATTAATTTGCTAGTCAAAACTAACACTTTACTATTCTAAACTAAATATTATTCTACTTTAATGATAATTTGAGAAGACTTATGAGTATGATGAATATAACATTACATAATTATGGAATTTGATATTTTTCTCTTATTTATAATTCAATCTTTATCATGTAAGCCAAGTTGGAATAATCTTCTATGTCGCAGCTCTCGCATCTAAACTAGATTATACCTTAAACATGCATTTATGGTTCTAAATCATAGCTTTCACATTTAGACTATAATGACATAAACACACATTTAAAGAATAAAAACCAATCTATAGCAACTATCTCCATATGCGATCTCTCAAACTATGCTTTGATAATGAATTTCTATTAACTTTTAGAAAGATATTGCTCTCGCTAACTCTCTTTCTTATAACCACTATGACGATTTTCAGAGAAGGAATTGCCATCTAAGGTTATTTTCCTTAACTTATAATGATACTAATAAAGTTTTAATAGCAAATCCTACATATAAAGATAAATGAAAGAGAAATTATTAAATATAAATAACAACATTCAAGTTCCTAAAAAGAATTCATAATAATAACAAAGAAGAAGTAAAGATTAGAAATAAAAGAAGGGAATCTCTCAACCCTTCTTCCTTTCACAAAGTGTAGTATTCTCCCTTGTATTTTCCTTCTCTTTCACAAAGTGTAGTATTCTCTCTTGTATTTGCCTTCTCTTCAAGTCATAAAACTAAAACTAAAACCTACAACTATTGTTCTCTAATTACACTTTCAAATAAGAAAAATAAAAATGATAGATCTTCCCATTGATTATAACTTCTAGGGTATTTATAGATTTTCAAACATCAAGTTCCTTCAAGTGCCTCTCTATAAGTATGCAACCCTTGGTGAACCTTGGTATCCTTTTAGGTAACTTTTCAAGTTTAACTGCCGTTAACTGCCTTCTATCGTGATCGCGGCACCTATCGCGCTCGTGACAAACCATTTTATTCCTTCTTCTTCCTCATTTCTTGGCTCAGCCTTGCGTTCTCTATCGCCCTCATGGTAGAACACTCATTTTCTTCACTTAATGCTACTCTTTCTCCATATTTTTCTCCCTTTTTGTCCTACATACACAAAACTTGAAAAAAACATTAAACATACCTAATTCTAGCATAATTTATTATAACTAAACATTATTTTGGTAACAAAATATGGATTAAATATGAGCTATTTAGGCTTATATCAGTAGAGCCAAAAATGCAAGGGATATTTATAAGTATGTATGTTTGGTGATACCTTTCAATTGTTAAATTATCTTATATGATTTTCTTATAGTTGCTCATTTATTGATCTCTGTTGGAAAATGAAATGCAACATCTTATATGTAAATGTAGACAATTTATGTTTTTATAAGTGGTGAACTTTATATAATGTTGTTATTAATTGGTATTAATGCAATAGATTGTGTTTCACCCCTAAAAGGCATAAACATTTAATGGTATTTAATAGTGTACAAGATCTAATTTATTAACTTAAAGTTCTATGATCTATAATATCCTTTCTATGAAATATAAAATCATATTGCCATGCTTTTAAGATTGATATATGTATATAGGAAAAACTTAAGGATTGTAAATGATTTATATATATAAAAAAAGTCCTAAAAGTAAGCTTGATGTGAAAACTTTAAGTGTTAAATGAAGATTTATAAGAGTAAGATTGATAAGAAAATGAAATATTAATAGGCAATTGGCAATGAGTATAAGTTTAACATGTATAATCTAGTACCTAAAAAATATTACGAATATGTTTATAAATGATTGGTTAATGTGCTTAATGATATGCTTGTATGTATTTGTATTTTGACGACTTTTAAAAAGGGTCGTCTTCATGATTTATGTTCCCCACTAAGCTTTATAGCTTAGCACAGGGGTTTCATCCATGTAGGTTATTGAGGTGATATCTGTAGCAGGATGGCCAATTTAAGTCAACGAGAAAGACTAGTGTAGACTTTTATTTTAGGCTCTTTGTATATAATAAAGTTTTTTATGGTATTGGAAATATGGTCCATATAGATGTTTATCATTTTTTTATGTAAAGAGATTCTAATGTATATTGTAAAGTTTTCATAGTATAGCACTCTTATGGATTAAGTATGAATATATGTTCTCTGTATAGTTAGTTTATGTTTAAATGGCACTATAAAACTTGTGTAATGAGAAGGATAAAGTGATATGTGTGGGTTAAGGGATAAGGGTGCTACAATTTTGGCCTGTGCACTTGATAGAAAGTTTTAGAGCATTGTTACAAAATGAGTTTTATATTAAATAGTTGTAAGTTATTAGTTTATAATGTTTAAATCCTGCTTATCCAGGAATCTCTATGACTTATATGTAATAATGCAGAAATCTGCATATCTTATACATACATACATATATACATACATACATACATACATACGTACGTACGTACATATATACATACATGTACATATACGTATATGTACATATATGTATGTGTGTGTGTGTGTGTGTGTGTGTGTGTGTCTAGTTGATATACAATAGAGGATGGGAAGATTTGTGTGGGAGTTTGTAATGAATGTTGATGGAGTTGAAATATGTAATTTTAGAAGTGTTTTTGTAACTTTTCTACAGGAGGTTTGATGAAATATTTAGGGGAAACTCTATCAAAATTTTGTAAAAATGAATTATAGTGATTTGGAGTGACTTTAAAAGACCAAAAATATCATTGTCCATATCTTTTTTATGGATTAATGTATAGTTGTACACAAAATATCTGGCTAGTCCAATAGACCAAGTATAGGGTGTTCAAAGAAATATTCAAGAGGCTCTTTCATACCCAGTAAGGGAAAATAGATTAAAGCAATGGAAGAATAAATGATATCTATGAGATCAAACCTTGTTTGGGAACTAGTTGATCTATCGAAATTACATAAACTAATTGGAAATAAGTGGATTCTCGAAATGAAATGAAAGCTTGATGGAAGTATTGAAAGATACAAGGCTTGGCTAGTCGTTAAGAGGTTCGCACAACAAGAAGGCATTGACTATAAGGAGACTTTCTCACTTGTTGTAAGATTTACATCCATAAGGTTAATTCTGGCCATAATGGCAAGTTTGGACCTAGAGTTACATCAAATAAGTGTGAAGACTACTTTTTTTAATGGAGGAATAGATGAAGAAATCTATATGGAACAACCTATAAATTTCATCCGAAAAGGCAATGAACATAAGGTTTGTCGATCGATGAGATCAATTTATGGCCTTAAATAGTCTTCAAGATAATAATATTTAAGATTTCATGTTATAATCATGTTGAATGGGTTCAATATGATTGATAAAGACTATTGTGTTTATTATAAAACATTTGAAAGTAAATTTATCATTTCCACATTGTATATAGATGATATACTCATAGCTGGAAATGAAAAAGGGTACGTAAATGAAATCAAAGATTATTATTGTCCAATTTTAAGATGAAAGATATGGGTCAAGCATATTATATCCTTAGAATTAAGATTAAGAGATTATTCGAGAAGGTTGTTATCTCTTTCACAAGAGACATATATCAATAAAGTCCTTGAATGATTTAACATGCAAAACTGCAAACCCATAAATAATCCTATAGCCAAGAATTAATACCTTAGCAAAAGTATGTCTCTTAAGATGCTAGAAGAAATCGAACGTATGAGGAATGTTCCATGTGCTAATGTCGTGGGTAGTCTAATGTATGCAATATTATATATAAGGCTTGATATATGTTATGCAGTGGGCATGATAATTAGATATCAATTTAGCCTAAGCAAAGCACATTAGAAAATATTTAAAAGGATACTTAAATACCTCAAAAGGTACTATGGACTATTTTCTCTTTTACCAAGGTAAGGATTTACAATTGAGAAAATATATAGATGTTGATTGGGTATGAGATATAGATGAGAGAAAATCCACTTTAGGTTTCATATTATTGGTTAGCAAGGGTGCCATCTCATGGATGTAGCAATAAACAAACTTGTGTAGCCCTATCAACAATGGAAGCTAAATTCATCACTTCCTTAGTTACACTACAAAAGGCAGTTCAAAAGTGGTTTATGGATTATTTAAGAGTAATTGCATTAGAGGAACCAGTGACAATCTATAATGACAGTTAGCCTTCGATAGCTTATATGAAAGATCTAAAATTTTATAGTAAGACTAAGCATATCCATATTAAGTATCAATACATGATATGATTGCAAATCCATTGACAGAACCTATAATGAGAGATGTGTTTAAGAGAAACATTAAATCTCAAGGCTTGTATAGGTTTGTACTATTTATTTTATGTAATCCTTTAATGTTATTATATATAAATAATAATCAAGTTAATTATTAGTAATACACAACCGTGAATGTTTAATATGTGAACATTTACTTTTATTAATTATGAGATTATGTATGTCGGATAGAGAAGTAGACTACTCACATGGGTGTTTACCTTAGTTTTGTTAATGAGTTGACAAAGACTAAATGTGATATGCATTGGAGCCCACCCTTCATTTTTGGGTTTGCTCTTGGAGGCCCGCTTTTAGGGCTTGATACCGAAGGAGACTTGCTTTTAATCATAAAATGGTCGTTTCACAATAAGAAGGATTGACCCTTAATTATTACTGATGGTCAACCCATTAAGGAATCTACTAGTGGGCTCAAAGAGGTAGGTGTCATAGAGTCACCACCCAACAAAACGTTAGGAATTGAATCTCTACCTTATTTTAATGCCTAAATAGAGACTGGTCTTCAGGATATCCCTCTTATTGGGCATCTTGGTTAGATGTTGTTTTATAATTGAGTTTTAAAATTAATCCTCTCTTCTCTCTCACATGATGTAAGCGATAAAATTTAAGTAAACATCCCATTCAAATAAAAAAGCAATAAATAAATACTCAAACTAAAATCCTAATTAAAAAATTATTACATAAGCAAATCCTCTAATAGAATAAGGATAAAGTAACATACATATATAAATCAAGGGTTAATTTGGTTTGGGAACATTGGTTCCTTCATGCATATTTACAAAAAAAAAAGTTTTATTATATTATGTGAATTTTTGGGTTAAAAATTAGACATTGGTCCATTTTTATAAAAGAAAATTTGGTTAATTAGTAAAAATGATTTAAGTGAAATTTCATCATTTAACGTGCAAAAAATCATTTATTACTACCTATTACATCCTTAAAAATAATATATCTAGAAACAAACAAACCAATAATGAAGAAAATAAAATGAATAA
Source organism: Excoecaria agallocha (assembly GCA_037975025.1). NCBI lineage: Eukaryota > Viridiplantae > Streptophyta > Magnoliopsida > Malpighiales > Euphorbiaceae > Excoecaria > Excoecaria agallocha. The sequence continues at coordinate 11,692,326 of CM075807.1, read as the reverse complement.
CAAGTAACATTATAATAAGCAAGATAAAGAATTGAAGTGATGATGTAACTAGGATAGAGGTGTTGACCAGTACGGGAGCACGACTCTCCATGCAAATACTATATGTCCTCCGCAGTCATAAATATACCAATTACTTAAAAAAATCAGACAAGGAGGTGAATTAGCATTGATGATAAAATATTTACACATTTTATTAATATAGATAGGCCAATTACAGGTACAATAGTATATATACAGTAACAAAAATGTACCAAATATTGCATAAATATTCTATAAAAAGATAAATAATTTAAAAATATAGAAAACCCTAAAAATGCATAAAAACACCATAAAAACACCTCAGGGATAGCCAGGAGGAAGGAGAGGAGATGTCCTATCCCTCAGATGAGGGACGGCCATTCTTTAACCATTCTTCCCTTTTGTTACCCTTGGAATAGAACAAAATGTGTAGAATAAAGGTAAAAATACAGAAAATTACTCGAATAAATTCCTTAGTCCTATATATGTAAAAACTAAGCACTAAATCACATTAGAACGCATTAAAATGCTAAAACATGCATCATATTACATTAAAATTGGGGAATTTCAGTATATATATACTTGAAAAAAAAGAAAAACTTTATAATAACAATGGAGGAATCCCTATAGTCCATCATGCCTCTAGCATAGTACACAAACTAGAAACAAATTCTACTTTGATAAAACATGCATTTTATGCAAATTTAATAATTAAAGTGAATCAAATCAACATTCAAATAATCATGAAATCAAGTGAATGAATTGTAGAGAGAGAAGATGAGAATGAGCCTAGAATATTACCTTTAGGAGATATTCTAACTCTATAATTTCTGTAGTTCAGATCTCTGCTCCGAATCATGCTCTTAGATTCTCAAAGACAGTATGAAATTCATTGATGTATTTTTAGCAAAATTTCTAGAGTATAAACCTTTTAGAGAGAAAGAAAATAGTTTTCTTCCTTCTCTAATGGTTGCTCTCAAAGAATAATAATTCCCCCCTTAAGAAACCCTAGAATTTTTGTTTTTTACACCTAAAGAAGAGTTTTAACCCAATTATCACTCAAAATCATCAGATTATAAGATAAAATTCCCAAAATCTAGACCTGATCTTTATTAGATAACTTTCCCTTTTTGAAAATCCAAGAAAATATGGAAAATATGGGTTTTGACCCATGGATGGGTGTCCGTATCATTAGACCTTAGCTTTCCTTAAAATGTCATTGATTTACACTATTCTTGAGGTAAGGATCCATAAACGGCCACCCCTCAAGTCACAAATTGCCACCCTTCAAGTCAAAAATGGTCGTTTATCACCACTATTAGTCCAGACATAGTGCTTTTTGCTCATTTTGTTAAAACACTCAAAAATATTTTGAAAACATTTAGAAAATCATGCAAATATTTGAGAGAAGATGAAAAATTCATGATTGGAGCTTTGAAATCCAAAACTATTGTCAGCAATATACTATTTCTTCATTATCGGGTAACCCTAATATAGGTTGCCTCAGCTACCCCCAATTTTAGGGAACTGGTACACTAGTGCCAAAGTGAGACAAAATTCAGAGTGAAAGGAAAAATTGATGAAATATGACATGGTATGCACATAAAGATCATGTAGCAGAAAACAATAAAATTTGATCATACATGCCATAAAATTCATGACAAGAATCCAAACATGCAATTTTAGGGTTTTAAAACTTACAACTTTAGATGCCTTTAAAACTTGATTTTGATGATGACCAGCAACCAAGGAGGATATCTTAGCCTTAGACCTTCACCACCAATGCCAAGGAACAACCTTTACGCCACTCCTCTCTATTCTCACACACACACTTGCAAAGATAGCTTAAAACTGAGATTGCTAGCTCTCAAATTAAGTATTGCATAATGGCTATGGTTTGAAGCTACAAGACTTGATCTTGTACTTCTTTTAGGTGCTATTAATGCCTAAAAACACAAGAAAGCAAGAAAGAGTTCTTCCCCTTGTGTGTTTCGGCCAAGACAGAAATGTGAGTGAGAGAGAAACAATTCACGCCAAAACCTAGCAAAAACTAGGGTTTCACGTTTTTTCCTCTGTCAATATATATCACCTAATTATGTAAGTGATTAATCTAAAATCTACTACCTCAAGATAATTTATTTTAGCCTTAATCACTTCCTTAAAATAAGTAATATATATTGATTCAAACTCTTTTGATTTAATCCAAGATAAACCATAAGACATTATAATCAAATTAATCACTTAATTTGGAAATTCACATGTGCCGAAATTCCCTTAGTATTTAATCTTGGAATTTCGGCTATGTCACCTCTTAATTAGGTGTTTTAATTTGATTTAAATATCATTAGGATTTAATACTCAATTAACTTAATTAATACAATATAATTAATTAATTGAAATTAAACCATGTGGGCTGAATTTTTCTCTCTCATGGACCAAGGTCCAATAGCATTTATAATGCCCATTACATATACTAATTTACTTTAATTAAAAGCCCAAATTAATGCCCAATACTTTATTTAAATATTTTAAGCCCAATGCTTTGTGTGCGATCCTATAGGTCCATTTAATGTTGGCAATGAATTAATGAATTAATTCAAAGGCTATATATATATTCTCTAACAACATATTATAGCATTTCAAATTAAATGAAAATGTATATGGCATTTAGTGACCTAATGTAATTTTGCATAGTCCCTTACCCATAAATATCAGAATTAATATAAGGCTTGGAACTAGTCATCCTTATATTGATATTCCAGTGACACTGAACTCTCAGATAAATAATGATTACTCATTATTTCATCTCAGTATGGCCATACACTTCTCAATTCACTGATCAAGTGGCTGATGATATTTTCTTTCTTATAGAGAGGGGTAATCCCTTTACTTCTCTCATGCTCTCTAACATGAATCAATGCATACCCAAGCATACCCGTACTTGTCACTCTGTTACGAGCACGTTAGGTGTATGTCAAAGCACACAGTAATTCATAAAGAGTTTCATAGAGATTTTAGGTCTAAGAACTCCGATACAAAACTTGCATATGAGAAAGACTTATGACTTGTACCATGTAGTGTTCTCATGAGTGGATCAAATCCAGATACCATGTTCTAAACATGTATCTATGATCTCTGAATGACACTCTTGTCCTTATGATCCATAAGACAGAACTCAACTTATCAGAGAGAGCATACTAGTCTTAATTCATTTGTTATTCCCATAATAATGACTGACTAGGGATATTTAGAATGAAGTCTTATTTGTTTCAAGGTCTTACAACCATGTGCCTCACACATGATAACTTAAACTGAAACAACATTCTTGGATAGTTCTATCAATTGATATGCACAGGAATACAATAGATAAAACAAATGCCTCATTTATTAACTAAAGTGTTTTATTACAATGTATTGGGGCTAGGGCTTACACTAACAAAAATATGTGTACTTAAGGTAGCGAATCTTTTGTTTGAGGGAAACACGTACCTTTTGAGGTAGTGAGTCTCTTGATTGGGTAGTTATCATCATTTTTTCGATGCATTAACCCGAATTTAGATATTTCACATCAGCTTGTTGATGTGTTATTCCTATGTTGATTGTCCAATTAGTACTTAAGGCATATAGAACCGGGATAATTAATTAACTCTGATTGGCACCTGGGGCATGCAAAATCAAGATGGCTTGAGACTAACTCCATTGAAAGCGGCGAGTATCTACTTGTCCAATTAGCGTTGGGGCATATAAAATTGTGACAAGAACAAATGGCTTCCCTAGTTAGTGCCTAAGGCATATAAAATTAGGTTGACTTAGGTGCATTTGATTAGCGCCTGGGGCATGCACAATCAAATTGCTGAAAACATGTCATGACTAATGCCAGTTTGTCGGCATGTAGAGTCAAGATGGTATGTGGTACTTGAATATTAGAGTTGTCTTGCAACATTAAACAAGATGATTATAGTAGCATTTGATGGGTGTCATTCATTAGCTGACCTATTAGTTGCTCTTTCTAAGAGATTCAGTTGCTCCACCAGGGATGTTCCTGGTACATATGTATCTGTCTGCTAGGGAATCACTGACTTGCCTTAAGTCATCCTAGTAAACATACTTTCATAAGGCATGGATGTCCCTTGAGCAGTAATTCTTTGTTCTAAATATCAGTCTTATGGCTTTTGATACGTTCATATCGAAACTTGTCTTGCTCTGAGAGATGGCAATAGTTGCTGTAGCCTTCTTATTGTTGATGTAGTGAATATACGCCCCCTTGATAGGATTTTGGGTACCTAATGTGAAAGACATTGGATGTCAATGTACTGCTTATTGAATTTGGCCCTTTTTCTTTCTTTTTTTCTTTTCGCTCTCTCTCTTATTATTATTATTATTATTATTATTATTATTATTATCATCATCATCGTCATCATCATCATCATCATCATCATCGTTATTACCTTGCTTTATTGTGGCATGGCTATTTACAAGTTCTCATTAATTACATGGCATTCACATTCATTCATTTTCTAAGTAAAGGAAGCATATCTAATATAAGACATACAATGACAAAATAAGTTATATACAACTCTATTTTTATATACATCAAAAATTTTGATAAAGTAAGACTCCATGAATATAGTAGAACAATCAATCACTATGAAGGCCCTGGCCTTGATGCTCAGTGGTATGTTGGTCTTGATAGTAGTTTGAATGCTGGCGGCCTAGGAGGTCGGGCTGGAGCTATGGCTTGAGGCACTAGAGGTGGCTCTTTGCTTGCCTGCTCAAACACAAACCTAAAACCCGGCAGCACTAAAGTTAAAGGTTGTAGGATCTGTTATATCACATCTGCTAGCCTCTCTGATCCCTAGCCTACTTGAAGGATTGCTCGGGAGTGGCTCTCTAAATATCACATCAGATCCCCTCTCAGGTACTCGATATATCTCCTTAACTGCTCATTAGTCCCGGTCATCATTTGTTTGGCTCTAGAAACCTCTGCCTTGATGCGAGTGCCTAATCTCTAAGTTGGGTGAGGGAGTTATCTACTACCTATAAGGACTCATCAAACCTGTGACCTGTAGCCTAACTGTCTATCCTGAGGCCCTGTACCTTTGTCTATAATTCCTGGACAACTGCCGATAGTGCTTGTAAAGACTGTACCATTGTAAGCATAGTCCTTTATGTCTCCTCTATCATAGCCAGTTGCCTGGATATGTCATCTAAAATAGGAGCTAAAGGCACCTAGGCAGGAGATGATGGAATTTGTAGAGGAGGTAACATCAAAATAGGTGGCCCAAATGTCCATAAGGTGGAGGGGTGGTAAAAGATGAAGCTCCTAGACATCCATATGGAGAAAACCTTACAGTGGATGACTTCTAATGTCTAAAAGGAGACCTAGAGTGGGCTAGTGTCTAGGGTGAGCTACCTAAGAGAATGTGTAGGTTAATCTGCATATCAAAAGCATAATCGAAATCTTACTCCGTCCCCTACAAACCCTTTGCCTTACGAGGCTTATCTACTCAGGCATCCTACTGAGGTAGCTACTTTTGATACTCTACTAGTGCCCCCTTTATCGCTTGACCCTGGCCATCCTGCTCTGCTGCTTGATCAGGTACTATAGGATTGAGTATGCATATCTCTTGGGTCTCGAGCACTATAAGTAATTTGTAGTGGCCCTCTTGCCCCTTTACAGGCTCCACCATGCTCATGGTGATGGCTACCTGTAAGTCTATACACATGCTCTCTTGGACAAGCTCCCCAAAATGGCCCTCCTCCAATTCATGGGAAATCAGCAACCTAGTAATCACTTCTCCTACACATATCTGTGTCCCTGGCTCGATACTCACTCTAGTTAAAGTCACGATAATCTCATAGGTATGCCTATATGCTACCCCACCTGCATCCCCTATAGACTGGTAACATCTATCGAGTTGACATTAATTGGACTCCCAATACATCTGAGATAAGAGGAAGACAAAACCCTCTATAGGTATCTATAGATCTGAAGAGCTAGCATCGTGCTCTTTACCTTGTCAAAATCTTATACAACTCTGGGCAATGTCACAACACCCCATCTATATCTATCCATTATTCTAAGGGGTGTGACTATGCCTGGCCTGGTAAGAAGCCCCATGGCCTCTGTGATTCTATGCTTGGTGATGCTATACGATCTCCCTAAGGCTCTGAATCGAACTACACCCTCCTAGGTCTCAGACTAATGATATCCCCCTTACCACAAGGTGGCCAATACCTTTTTGGTCACATCTGTATATATCCTAAAAGCTAGTACAAAGAAGTCAGTACAATCGGCATTGCCTAACAACCTATTAACCTCTTGTAACAAATTGAATTCCTCTAGGAACTGCCGAGACATGTATTAACTAGCTCTGTATTGAACCTGACCCAAGGCTCTATATCTGTCAGCCTGCTCAGGCATCATATATACCAATACTAGCTGTGAAGGCTGGAGACATGTTATCCTGTGAGGCATCCTGCAAAATATTACATGTTAGTTTATGTTTGACTTAAGTTACAGATAATATATGGATTCGACTATTTATAACCAATTTACATAAGGAATATTTAGGACATGTGCATTTCTAGCAATCATGCATGAAAGATAGGGCAAAAGCACTTATTACACACTTTACAAAAAAATTAATTTCGACAGCATTCTAGCTAGGAAAAAGGCTACCTCTGCACAAAAGACATATTTAAACAACACATAGGCTGTCACAACCATTAATAGTATATTTCACATTTTTTGAGAAATTTTGATAGCATTACGGCTAGGAATGTGACTGCTTCCTACTAAAAAATACATATCTAAAGCAATGGCAACATAACACAGGCCCTCAAGGCTACCAAACAACACAAATACAAATGTTTTACACTTAATGAGAATAATAAAGGTAAGACAAATGTTCAATAGCATTCCAACTAGGAATGACACTGCCTTTCTGTACAAATATCAAATTTAAAAGCAAACAATAAGCCACAGACCATTTAGGCAGCCAAACAACATAAATCCTTGATATTCATGCTTGGTGTAATAAAAAAAGACAAAAGATTGCCTCTAAAATGTACATTACTATCTAGAGATAACATACTACAAGTTCTATGTGCTCATACGAAAGGTATCTCGATAGTGGCATGCAAAAAGAATTGGTATCTACATTATGTTACTTACACTATAAGGTATTATTTAAAAATCGAGTATAAGAACAAAAATACATTAAATATAAATACAACAGCAAGTGCTTGCACCCATCACGCCTAGAACTAAAGTTTTCTAGCCTAGTTTATGTTCTAACTTAAGAGAATAATAAAGGAAAGGAAAGGAAGAAAATAAAAAATTATTAAATTATACTTACTTGGGAAGAGTAGATAGAAAAAAGATAGAAAATGTAGAAAATCTAGGCTTCCTAAAGTGTGCCTCACTTCCAGGAGTCCGTTGGCACAAACGGATCGAGAATTAGACGTTGGACAAAGGAGAAAAGCTTGAAAAACCTTTGAGAGGATTAGTTCGCCGGAAAAAAAAATGGAGTTTGAACAAAAATATAAAAGAAATGGCCTTTATATGTCTAGAATCAAACAAGGGACAGGAAGCTCGTCCTTCACCTGGCCTCAAGTCAAAAAGACCATTTTGCCCTTTGCTTTTATTTTTCTCCTTTTTTTACTTTTTAACTCCCTTTTCTTCGATTTTTGAACCATTTTTCTCAATTTTTCGTTCTCTATATATCTAAAATTAATTTAAAAAATTATTAACATTCTTTTTATGGGTTTCAATATTATTTTTAGAAGATTTATAGATTTTAATTACATGTTATTATACACAGGTTCCTAAAAGTCTAAAATACCTCTTGAAATTAATTATTTTTTTGTGGAATATTAATTTTTGTGTCTCGGACATTCTAGATCTCCTAAGCTTAGGAATTCAAGTCGTCAGTCTTCTTAAATAATCTACAAAATGCAAACAAAGACAAATGCTCTAATATGTATGTGCAATGCATGGGACATGCAAAAATGTGACTTTTGGCCTTCAAGAAGTGAGGGACGGGCAACTTGTGGCTTGCTATGGGGTGAGGGACGGGCAACCTGTGGCTTGCTCTGGGGTGAGAGACAGCCATGGCTCACGACTTTCTATAAATACTACACCTTTTCTTTGATTTTTTTGCCATTGAATTTTCAACTTCCAAGAAGCTTCCATCAAGCAATCTTCTCTCTTCTTTCCTTATCCTTTCTTGTATTTTCTTACCTATTTTTCCTTTAGTTATTCATTTTCTCTCATCATTTTTGCATCTTAGATTACCCAAAAATCCTATAATCATGACTATTGGACTTATGAAATTACACCGGTTACTAGATGATTCAAAAACTTGAGAGGCCCCCCTTTTAGCCCCTTATTCAAGCCTGGGGTTTTTGAGAAGAGTCTCTTCAAATAGGCATCTTCTATCTGTTCCATTTTGGTTCTATGACCCTAGGTTTCACGTATTTTGATTCACTCACCAGGAGTTATGTCTTTTACTTGAAGAATTTGTTGCCATGGTGTGTGTTAGGTTTGATTTTGATGTCCAACCATGCTTACATTCTCCTGTGGTCACTTATCCCAGAGAGGTGGTCCATGCCCTAGGTGTCTTTCCCTCCGAGGCTAAGGGTCTGGTACCTTATAGAGAGACCTTTCCACTAGAATGGTTGATATATGTGTTGACTAATTTTGATGATGTTCGGGTGTGATACTGCTTTGCTGCCTTTCTCAATGTCTATTGATGTGTGTTGGTGATCCCATGACTACAAATTATGGATTATTCAATGTTGTTGCTGGCATACACTAGGGACATAATCCATTTCCCATGATCATGGCAGAGACTATTAGGCTTGGATGACTTTCATCATAGGTCTTCTACTTAATGCGGTTCTTCCTCATCTTTGACGGGCAGTGCTTTGCTTCTTTAGGCAAGTCTTTATTTTTAAAGGTAACATGCCCCTTGTGGGTTTTGATGCTAGCTTTTCTTGTTGAAATGTGTATCTTTTCAAATCTAAAATAAAAATTTAAAATTAGTATAATAGAAAAATTTAGAGAATATTTAAGTTTATTAAATTTAAGTAGTAAGGAAGATATTGATAATATAATAGAAGAAAAGGATAGACAAATAAAAGCACTATATGATAATGAATTAATAGATAGAATCCTAGAAACCCTAGGAGAAATGCTAAGAAAGGAAATTTTAATGAAAAATTTTAGATTTACATTAATTAAAATAAAAAAATAAATTTAAAAATTAAAAATTGAAAGAAAGAAGGATTACAGGTACTAAAAAGTAATATTTTCAAAATCAAAACTTCAGCAATAATAACACATTTTCTCTTTTTGTTACTATTAAAATTCTAGGGTTTTTACATAAATATACAAAAATATAATAATAAAAAAAAGAAAAAAACGCATTAATGTTAAGTTTTTAAATATACAACATTTTAAACTTTTAATTTCATTTATACAATGTTTAATTACAAATATACCACTTTTACATATTATCAATCAAAAATACCATTTTTCAATCTTTCTCTCCTCCTCTTTCCTCCTCGCTCGACTTACACCGTCAAATGCTATACCATTTTTTGTTTACCTCCGGCATCAATTAACGACACGAGCAGCATCGGTGAACTCTTAAAGGTAAGACAATTCTTTTGTTATCCTCCTGTGATGCCCTATATTCCGTCATATTACTATAGGTCGAATGATATTATTATAGTCATCATGATGTTATAGCGATGCATTTTGAATCTGGGTAGTGGATCGATGGTTTAATTCAACACTTGATGCTCACATTTACTTAGTGTCGCTAGCTTACTATTTATTTGGTAAAATTTTCGGCAGCATAACGGCTTATAATTTATGCTGCCCAAACCTGCAAATAGTAAATTTTACACTCCCAAATAGTAATCTCCACCTCCAATACTTCAATTCCATACATGGCACTTTTATCATCAATTGTAACTCATCAATCCAACGCAGTGTTCACATCACATTTTCATGACATCCACTAACATTTAAAATTTATTACACACCATATTCCATACACCAAATCCAAACTATAATATCCAGTTACACCACATTACATTTATTTATATACATATCACATGTCCAAAAGGTCTTCGTATGTACATGCCACTTGTGCTTCTTCGCTACCTCCTTCCTTTACCTGTCCATGCGCGCAGTCAAAATAAACCACATGCTAAGCAACTTTGTTGCTTAGTGGTGAATACAACTACATAAAATTTCATCTAACATGAATTTAAGTAAAATTACCATTTTGCCCTTAATATAAATTTTACTTAAATAACCTTAAAATTTGTTTACTTAATGTGTTAAATTACTATTAAAATTTTCTTTTATTTAATTTCCTCATTTAAATTTATAATCTCCTACATTTTGAAAAATTACCTTTCAGTCTCTAAATCTTTATTTTCATCACATTTTAACTTATTTAACTCTAATTTCTCATCTCTTTGCTACCTTTGACTTTAATTCACTTTAGAAGGTAAATTTCCATTTTAGTCCCTATGTTAACTTATAAGGTGGCAAATTACGTTTTAGTCCCTAAACTTTTCCTTATTTACAACTTTGCTCTTTTTTCATTTATTTCATTAATTTAACTTCTCTAATCACTTTTTAAAGCCAAATTCCCATTTTACCCCTATTTTTCCACGTAATTACATTTTTGCCCCTTTTTAACTGGTTTACTCCCATTTCATCTTTTTCATTATTTTATTACATCTTTGGTATCTTTTAGATGTAATTTGCTATTTAGTCCCCAATTTTCACCAAATTACAATTTCTCCCCCAACATGATTAGTGGAAATCCTCGAACTAGATATGCGAGATGAGGACTCCAATTGTACAAATGGACTAGAGGGACCGCGTTTGGCGTGATACTTCTGCTCCAGTGCTGGTGAAGGGACCACAATTTAATGTGATCCAGCTAACCCACCATATGCCGAAAATTCCTCAGTGTATGTAATAATTCAAATCTAATGATAATTTCATAGTAGCACTACAGTATATGTGTCCCCATGGCTAGCTATTATATCCTACAATCTCGAATTATCCATTGTACACTAAGGGCAATTATATTTTATGATTTATGTCACTTTTTACATGTTCTTCCTTACTAACCATATTATGTTATAATTATTACATGGCTAATTAGTGCCCAATTAGGCTTAAACAATAAATAGTTATCATAAAGATGTACATTAGTATATAAAGGTGATAAGAAAATGACATTTCTCCACTTTCACCATTCGGCCAAATTAAGATCTCATACATATCATACCATTTTCTTTTCATTTACATACCAAATATGTTTCAAATGTCATTTATATCATTCATTTAACTATACATATACACTTTGCCTTATAATTTCTAAGTTTCCTTAACTTTCATCATTATATTCACTTACGTAAAATTTTGTACATTTATTATTTTTATGTTCCATCACTTCCATTACATTCTCTACCCATTATGTTGCCTAAATCTTGCTTAAAACACCATTAATCATTAAGTTCTCCTAAGTTAGTCTTAGGTAAATAATTCGGCCACTATAGTATCTACCATTCCCATGTCATTTCTTTCACTTATTTGTATTCATATTAGGTTATTTCATCAATTTACCAAGTTATATGAATTTATTTCACCATTCTCCTTAATTTTACATAGTTACATAATGTAGAATTTAGGTTAAATTGACTACAATAAATGAAATTAAATGTAATTTGTATCCACAAACCACTAGATAGCTTGAGAAACACCTATTCCTCATTCTCCTTGCCCTTTCCTCCCTTGTTCTCTTCTTTGTCTCGTTGTTCCCCTTCTTTCTTTGATTTCTTGGCTTTCTTTGATGCAAGACCTTTTCTATGTTAAAGAGTGGGAAATTATGAGTGTGAGGTTAAATTTTGGGCTTAAGATTTAAAGAGAAAAAGCTTAATCAAGTAAAAATTATGGAAAAGAGGGAGGGAGGGAGAGGGTGATTCGGATTTTGCTATATATGAGGGGAAAGTTGCAGACATTTTGGGATTATTTTCGGATATTTATGGGTTATTTTCGAATTTTGGGGTTAAATCTAATTGCCTTAACTTAAACCACTTGTCACCAATTCAAGCACTTCCTCTTATCTAATTAATCTGAGATTTTACACACCTAATTATAACCTTATAATAACAACATACATGTCTCCATGTGGTCTAATTCTCGGATTTGATCCCTCTTTTGACCTGATCTCGGTTTTGTACCTCGAAAAATAAATTTATGATCCCGAAGTCAGAATGCCCTGAAATTTTTTCCTACATGCACTAGCATATGTAAGGGCATATTTTTAAAATTTTAGCTCATTCCAATGTTTTTTTAGCATACTTTAGCCCCTGAGGTAAATTCAGCCAGTCTGAAACCTAAAATTTTGAAACTGTCAGAAAATTTATTTTTCACTTTCAATAGCTTATTTATATTATTTCTAATGGATCTATATGGTCAGAATAATTTTTAGAGCTCTATATAATTTTTCACAACCCGATAAAACTTCTGGTCAACCCTTTTTACGGTAACCGAGAAGGTGCTTCTCTACTTAATTCAAGGGCCTATTTAGGCTCAATTTCTCCTAAAATTATACCAATGGGCTCCATTTAACTTATATTTTCTCATCAAATATTTAACTCTACTTTTTAGATGGGTCACCCATCCCCTGATTACTCAGGGGTGAGCACATTTAACCTTTGAGTTCCTATGGTTTTCTCTATATTATACCAATGTAATCACTCTAGTAACTGTTCTAGGATTAATATACATGCTCTAAAACACATTGTGCATGACAAATGAAATTTTAGGGTGTTACACCTCTATTTCTCCTCAGTTGCTGCTGATAACAAGATCGAAGATGGGTAAGGCAAAATATCTCAACACTAATTCCAGTGAGACCAAATTGATTGGGGGAGTGTGACCACATCCAATAGATTCTTTACAGTCCAATATTTATTTGGGCTGTGGTGGTGCTTCTCCAGTGATGCTTAAGTGATCAGAGACTAGTGAATAGAATGTTAACTGTATCGAATTGAACTAAATTTAAAGGAATATGGCTCTCCAAATTAAGTGTGCAAATTAGGGAAAAAAACTTATATACTGCTGAGTGAATTTTTCTTCATTTCTTATGAATTTTGTGAATGATGCATCAAGATTAAGTGAGTTTGGTTTGCTTAATTAGAAGTAAAATTGAGTGGAAATTTTTAATTCTGCTATAAGTCTGGCTTGTTTGTATAAATGTTGATTTTTTTAATAAGTATGATTTGGTTAAAACATTTTTTCTTTTCTTTTTATTATTATTGGAGCTAGCATTGTGTAAAGTTAAACTGATGATTATGTAACATTATTCGACTTCTTATTTAAGTAAGAAATATGGAAGTTTGATTAATGTATTTATTGTTCACCTGCATAGCTAATTTTGTATGACATAAACTTTCTTCAAGCTTCTGCAAATGAAGTTTAACTTATATAAAAGTGGACACATAGCATAACTGAGAATCATTGCCTATAACATTTTTACATTCTTTTGTGTTTGACCAACAAGAAGATCATATTGTCTAAGATAATTGTCTGCCATATTTCTTATGGAGATTAAGTTCTACAATATAACATAATGACAAAATTTGAGCTGATTCAATTCAAATATCTCAAAACTTGAAACTCATTTCTTACTTTAACCAATTTTATTTTTTTAAGCTCAAATTCAAGTGGATGTATAATATATTATAATACTCAGATAAAGAGTAATGAAAAATACAAGCTTTAGCAACGTATATTAGCATATAATGCCCCTTTATAGAGTGTTCGTAATAAGGATAACGAGGTAAGAGGTGTAAGCATTAAAAATATAGATGTAAAAATTTAAGTGTTTAACGGATTCAATGATAATTTAAAGAAAAAATTATGTTTTATATTATGCAAGTACTAGTGGTATATTGTACGCATACTTGTTGTATAATGTATGTGTATTTATGCATGTATTTGAAGTATATTGTGTGTGTATTTAATATATACTATACATATACTTCATATATATTATGCATATATTTGGTGTATATTATGAGTGTACTAAGTGTATACTATTTGTGTAAAGTACTTGTTGTATACAATATGTGTACTAGATGTAAACTATACATTTACTAGGTGTATATAATACATGTACTAGGTTTATATTGTGAGTGTACTGACTGTATAATGTACGATTATCGGTTACTCTCCTTCTATCGATTTTAAGACCACCGTTTGGATACTATCCTTTAATCTAAATATGCTCAATAGGTTCTCTCTTTAATTTCTCTTTTAAAATATTTGAAATTCTTAGTGCTTTTCTTTCTAATCTATTTGGCTTCTCTATGAGAATGACTCAACCCATTGGCAACTCCATTATTGAATGCATTTTTCTCTTTTTCTCTATGCCATATTTTTCCTATTGTAGATCTTTATAAGGTAAGGGAATAACAGGAAGCTAAAATCAAAGCATTGAAGCAAAAAAAATCATAGATTCAACTAAGCTCACTGACTATCACCTATGCAAAAGAAAGGAGTTCGAAGACCTAATCAAAAGAGTTTGATGGAATTTTTGAAGACCTAACGAGGTAGAGCTCTCTGCACTTGGAAATGGGTATATGATTACTAGCCCAGATCTTTCCTTTATTTAAATTTTATAAGTTTTGCTTCTACTTTTATGTTATTATTATCATCATTTCACTACTTTAGGTCATCTACTTTTAACAGGCAGGCTTCATTTCATTAGTTTATAGTGAACTCACAAGGAAAATGGACCAATAAGATACTAGAACTAGCTATAAGATTCATATGTCATCTCTCTATCCCTCTCTCTACCTTTTGTATTAAAATAGAACTTTACATAGAATGCTATGTCACTCATACTCTTGGCTCAATGGCTTGAGGCTTTTCTGATTTTACTTTGGTGCTAAACTCAAAAGTAGCTTATTCTTACCATTAAAGCTGGTCAATGATTCGCAATTTAGTTTTTGGTTTGGATGCAACTCTTATAGTTGAGCAATGTAATTTCTATAAATTTAAGAAAACAAAGCTAAAACATTGGCCATATTTTATCTGTATTGGAGAGCTTTTGAATTTGGTAATTTCATTCACACTTGCATGTACTAGGCATATATTGTGCACGTACTAGATGTATATTGTGCATGCACTAAATGTATATAGTGCATGTACTTGATGTATACTACACATGTACTAAATGTATATTGTGACTGCTAATACACCCATGTGATCCTAAATTTGATAACATTTTTGTTGGCCTTTTGCAGCAAAAAATTTTAGGTATTTAAAGTTCCTGTGCACTACTTATTATATTTTACCATGTATGCATTTAATAACTTGAAGGAGAAAGAAGAAAAAAAAAGAATCTTGAAGGAAATAATGTGCTTGTATTTAATGTATACTGCGCATCTACTTATTCTATATTGCGCGTGTACTTATTATATATTGTGTGTGTACTAAATGTATATTATGTGTGTACTAGGTGTATATTGTGTGTGTACTATTAGTTTTAAGTTTAATCAAATTAAATTCTTTTATAAATGATTTAAAAATTTTAAACAACAATAGCACTAGTGATTCTTATTAATCCTTGTATTTATTTAATTGTCTATTTTTCCTATTTTATGTAGTGATTCTTATTACCAATTATACCATTCTATGTTATAAAGTATGATTGTTTTTACTTGTTACATTTCATCTTTTTTTGTGGAATGCTTTGTAGCATAGGACTTATTATAGTATGCACACTATACATAATAGTTTTGCATCAAAGGCAGTGCAACGACTTTATCGCTTGTTTTTTACAACTATTTAAGGCCATTATCAACCTCTTTATAAAAAAATCCTCTTTTAGTCATTATAGTTGGCTTAATTTTGCAGCTATCAATTGATCTTGGGGATTTAGTATCTTATTAAGACCTTTGCTCTGTGTGCAAATATTTATCAATTTATTTTTTTCACTTCAGGTATATCTATGAAAGCGTTATATTAACAATGCAACATTGTCTGATGTAACATTCTTAATAGAAGGTAATAAATGATCTTCAAAATATCAATTTGTTCTTTCCTCCATTATAAATTTAAGTATTCTTATTATTGCAGTTGTGACCTTAAGTGTATGACTGTAATTTTGTCATACTAGGTAAATGGTTCTATGCTCGTAGAATTTGTCTACTTGCTTCATTGGATGTTTTTCATGCGATGTTTGATGGAGGTTACAAGGTGAGAATTTATTAGTTATCAAGATTTTATTGTAATGCGTGCATTCTATTGAAATATGAAGGTTTATCCATTTAATAGCAAATGCATAATTAAGAAATTGGAGTTATTCAACTACTATGTACAAATTCCTTTTTTCCCTATTCTTATGAGAAAATTAATAAACCATCCTTTTCATAGTAAAATGTTGATTTAACTATTACAAATACTATATGGGATGTTTTTAAGTTGATGATGTAGAAATCCCAAATACTATATGGGATGTTTTTAAGTTGATGATGAGGTGTGTATTGCTGACTTTGATGAAAAAGTTAAAATTTTGCTTTTTGAGAGTTTAATTGGTTTTTGTTGCTCTCTTAGGTTCATACATACAGGATTAATGTAGTTTGATATTGAGATTGCACAAAACCTCCTTAGAGCTGCTAACTAATATCTTTTGGAAGGTTCGAAGCATCTCTACGAGTATACAATTACAAAAGCTAGCTAATATGTTTTCTTGATACTTGATCTCTCTAACAAAACTATTAACAAGTTAACGTTTCATCTTATTGCGACTGATGTATGTATGACCCCAAGGATATTTTCATGGACAATGTTTTGTAACACCCTTAAATTTCATCTGACATGCATAGTATATTTTATAGCATGCACGGTAACATTGGAATGGTTTTTGGTGTGATTGCATTAGCATAATACAGTAAAATTTAAAAGTGCTTAAGTGTTAAACGTGTAGAACCCAGAGAAATCCTAGGATGGGTGACTTATTAAGAATTTTGTGTTATATAGTAAATGAGATAAAGTAAGTCAAATGGATTCCAATGATACAATTTGAGAAGAAATTGAGCTCAAATAGGATCTTAAAACAAACCGTGAAGAATTTGGTCGGTGCCATAAACAAGGTTTATTATAAGTTTGATCGAGCCTTAAAATATTCCATAGACCTTTAAAAAATTATTCTAATTTCATAAACCCATTATAAATAACATAAATGAACTACTGGAAGTGAAAAATAATTTTTCTGACAGTTTCAGAATTTCATATTTTGGACTGGCTAATTTTACCTTTGGAGCTAAAATAATACCAAAATGATGTCAGAATGACTTGAAATTTTAGAAATACCTTCCTGCATATGTTTTTACATGTAGGGAAAAATTTTAAAGCATTCTGATAAGAAAAACATTAGTTTCTAAAAAATGGTGAAAAACAAAGATTAATTTAATTAGGGGGCTTAAATGTCATATTTAATTTGGCCAAGGGCATAAATGTAATGAGAAGTTGGACTAAAATTAATTGAAATATGAAATTGGGTTTGAAAAATTGTAGGAATTAATATAGTGGTGACAAGTGCCTTAAAAATAAGCCATTAGATCAAATAGTAAATGATCAAATCTTAGCATCCATTTTATACTCTAAATGACAAAATAGAGAAGTGGAGAAACATCTATAAATCTCCTCAAAAATCTGCAATTTTCCTCCCTTTCTTCCCCAAAATTCGAACCATCCCTTCCATTAGGTTTCCACCATTTTCTCTTTTTTTCTTCCTTTTTCCACCAAATATTAAGCTCTAATTTCACCCACATACACTAGAAAATATCCTTTTTAACATAGAAATAGAATTAGAGCAAAAGAAATCTTGGAAAGTAAATATTTTTAGTGAGAGAAAGTTAACCTAATTAGGTAAATTCTTGAGTTTTCGTTAGAATTAATTGAGGATTTTGGTATAGACTTATGGATCACCATTAATATAGTTTTTTAGTAGGATTTATATGTTGAAATTCATGGCATAAACTTATTATTTATCTCTCTCCCAATTTAACCTAAAGGAGGAACACATAGTGAGAAGAAGAAAAAAAGGTGAAAAGGCAAGAAAAAGGAAAAATAGGTGATTTTAAACCATTTTGAGGTAAGTGGATATAATGTTACACTTTATTTCATTCAATTACCTTGAATTTTGCATAAATTCACATTATATAACTATGGTAATTTAGGTATCAATATGAAATAATTTGAGATATGTTAGTAAAATGGTATAACAACATGTAATAATAAAGAATTAATAAAGAAAATAATCAAAGAGAGAGGAATCATAAGGTGGTTGAATGGTACATTTATGAGTACAATGCGATAATTGAACAATTCATGGAAGATGGGGTATGATTTAGACATTATGATGATAAGTAGATTTGATATGAGTAATTAAAACCATAAATCACATGTGTACATAATGTATCTAAGTTGTACATAATGGTGATCAAATATGTATTAAATGGTTACATATATAATTTGAATGTATACCTTTATATGAGAGCTTAAAGTGGTTAAAGGAACATGTGTGGCATGATAAAGCATGAAAAATCATAGTGGATACTTATGCATATATGGTGGTCGAATGTGGTACCTTATGTAAATGACATGCTCTCATTAAGTTTGGATGATATTATTTATGTTTTTCATGAATATATGTGTGATTAATGATTACAACATTCAATTTATAAATGTACATAATAATGACTAAGTGGACATAATGATGATCATAAGTGTATTACGTAGATATTGATGGAATTTAATTGCATACCATTATATGAAAGTTCAAAATGAATAAGAGGAGTTATGAAGCATGATTATGTATGAGGAAACATGATGGATATATGTATATTTGATGTGGTTGAATGGTATTTCATGTATAAGTGGTATATTTCAACCTTATTTGGATGATGATTTATATGTATGCCTTGAATGTATAGATGGTGAACATAAACAAATGTGAACTGAGTAAGTAAGCATGATAACATAATACGAGATATATAACAATTAAGTAAGAACATAACATTAGACTCACAGTTGAGGACTTGATCACCCCAAGTGATCCCTCAACACACAACTGAAGCATTGACCATGCCAAATAGTCAACTCACCCAACACATAATAGTTTCATAGTTGAGGCATTGATCATCCCAAGTGGTCACCTCAATACATAATAAAGGCATTAGCCATGCCAAGTTGTCACCTCAATATATTTTGGAGACATTGATCACGCCAAGTGGTCACCTCCCACATCCTGGAGTAGTAAGATTATGCCAAGTGGTCTCTCCAGTTCATTCACGACCATCGAAGTTCTCAATCCATACTAAGGGCAAAATTGTAAATATGCAAGAAAATAGGGACCAAATGGTAAATTATGCATAAAGAATATCATAAGTGCGATTAAATAGTAAATAAAGTGAAAAATGTGATTAATAGATTAGAAAAGGGTAAAAACATAATTACAAAATAAATTAGGGGTAAAATCATAAATTTGCATTGAAATTATGATAAATGAAGTTTAAATAGTCAAATAAGTAAAGAAGGGTAAAATCATGATTATTGAAAACTTTCAGGGACCAAACTATAATTTACCACTTCATAAGTAAGGATAAGGAATAAAATACAAAATTTTCACTTAAGATGGAAAAAATTCAAAAGAAGCAAAAAGGGATCAAAATTGCAGTTAAGTAAAGACAAATATGCTAAAAACAAAGTTTAAACGCCTAATGGTAATTTTTCACTTAAGTAAGAATCATATAATAAAATTAAATGAGGAAAACAAGTAAGGGAAGGGCTAAATTGTAATTTAAGGTATTAAGAGAATAACTTTTAAATTTATTAACTATAAGTGACAATTAGGGGTAAAATGGTAATTTACTTAATGTAGTTTTAGCATATGGAATTTTGTGTAGTTGTATCCACCACTAGGCAACAACGTTGGTTAAAATGTGGTTTGTTTGACTTTGCACAGGGATAGGTAATTAAGACCCAAGAAAGGAGAAGCGAAGTGGCATGTACATGTATTACTTTTGTGGATGTGGAATTTAGACATGTTATATATTAGACTTTTGAGATTTGACTTGTATTATGTTGTATAATGAATACTAGATAATAGTAAATTTATATTACGACAATTAAGTAAATGATCATTATGTGTTTTGCTGTGACAATTCGTTGATGATGTGTTGTGATTGATATTAGAAGTGCTATGTTTGTTATTGGAGTATTGGAGGTGGAAGTTGCCTTTTGGGAGTGTTATTTTGCAAATTTACAGGTTTGGGTAGCATGGGTTACAACCCGTTATACTATTGAAATTTTTACCAAATGAATAGTAACTTTATGATGCTAAAATGAAGTTAAGAATCAAATGTTAGCTTAAACTATTAACCAATCACATAAAAAGACAATTAAGTTAAGTAACCATGTGACGACACCATTGATATTTCATAACGTTCAGATTTATGAGTGAACGTAGGGTGTCACATGTTTCACTTGTGATTAGCTGCATAACTTCTATAAACATATAAATTCACAATCTAATAAGTTTTTTTTGTTCGCTTTGTTATACAGTTAATTAAGAAAATAGTGCCTAAAGGTGAATGAACAAGATAAAGAGCACAAGCTAAAACAAGCAAGCATAAAAAAAATAAATTAATTACAAAATATCTCTCAGTAAATGCTTTAGTTCCTTGTGTGATATCTTGTTTCATACTTTATATGAGTCTATGGTCGCATTATCTCTTATGACCACTTGTTTGTGTTCATGAATAATGTATTGATCTTTAAACCATATCATAAGTTTTCTTGTGAATGTAACTTACTAAGATTTTTACATTAAATTGATAAAGTTGCATAATCATGAGGTGCACATAAATGCAATTAACATGACCAGTGACATAATGAAGGTTTTTATCCCGATTTACATACACCGATCACCATTACTATTTTGACAATAAGAGAAGCTAATAAATAAAGAAACAATGGAAGAAAGAATAAGGTACGAAAATGATAATCATACAAACAATTATCCCTCTGGATATTGAAGGAAATTTATGTAAATGATATTGTAAAGCAACCTCAAGCAAACATTATAACTAACAAAAAGAAATAACGACAAAGCACATATGAGAATGATTAAAGTGATAAATGTGGCCCGTTACACATCTTAAATTCCAATTTACAAAGCACAAATGTGACCAAGGCTTTAAATATGATCATTAACTTATGAAAGATCTTTCTCATAACTAATCATTCAAGTAAAGAGAGAGTTAGTTCCTAAACTCTAGATTTTATCAATATCGTCACATTTGAACTCAATATAATCATCCCCAGCACCATTTTCCTCCTTATCAATACCTCCAGCAATAGCGTCATTGAGACATGTGCTCTCAGGAAGTTCACCATATGCCTTTAGAAGCCTAGCTTTATCTGGCATATATTTTAAGATAACATCAGCCATGTCATCTTAATAATCACCCAGCCCAACTATTATAATATCACCAAGAGCAATCCAAGCATACAAAGCACTTAAGCATATTCATGTCCATCTTCCTTGAAGATTAGCTTATGCTTCCCATCATCTGTTACATTCTTTCCTTTTTTTCCTGCTTTTCCTCCCTTTCCCTTGCTCTTCAGTGTGGTTTCTTAAATCCCTTATGCACACCAAAAAAATGAGTCATATTTGATTCACAACATGAAGAGAGAGAACATAAATCTTCAAGTTAATTAAAATCAAAATTGAATATTCAGATCTCCTCTATTTATGCATTGAATAGCAACTTCATTAAGATCTTGCTACCCTGTACTAATCAATAAATCAAACTAAAATGGTAGCACTGACAATAGAGAGAGAATAGGAGATCGTTGGAGAAAGAGGAATATGTTAGTTACTATGGAAGAAAAAGAGATCACCGGAGAACGAGAACGAGAACAAAAATGCTGATAATGGACAGAAAAGCAGTTTTTGTTTTAACTAAAAAAAAGTTGTATTTTTGAAAATAAAAATTAAAATAGTAAGATTTATGAAAGATTATAAAAGAGGTTGTTATAGACACCGTGACCCAAGGCAGCCTAGATCAGGGTTATCCAATGATGAGGAAATAGCATATTACTAACAATAGGTTCGGATCTTGAAGCTCCAATCATGAATTTGTCAATTTTTCTCAAAGATTATTCATTATTTTCCAAGTATTTTCAAAATTTTCAAGTGTTTTACCAAATTATACATAATGAGCTTATTTTGGACCATAAGTAATGTTAGACGGCCATCTGTTATTTGAGGGATGCCTATCTATAGGTCCCTCTCCCTTGTACAAGCTAAACAAGGGGTATTTCAGGAATTTCTAAGTTTAGTGCTGAGGGACGGCTGCCTCTCATTGAGGGACACTTGTCCCTAGCTTGAAACCCAGAATTCCCAAATTTTTGGATTTTCAAAAAGGTAGTTTTTATCTCAAAAGATTAGGTTCCGAATTTAGAGGGCTTTTATCTCTAGATTTGGAGAGTTTTGAGTTGGAATTCAACTCAAACTCTTCCCTAGGTATAAAATCTAAAATCTAAGGTTTGGAAAAGTGAGGAATCATCTTTCTTGAGAGAGCCACCTTAAAAGAGAAGGAGATTTGATTTATTTTTCCTTCTAAACCTTGTACTCTAGTAATCTTTGTTTAACACACACAACAAATGAATTTCATACTTTCTTTTGAGAATGATAACAATGAATTGGAGTGGATATTTAGACTACCATAATCATAGAGTCAAAATATCTCCTGAGGGTAATATTTTAGGCTCAATCTCACTTTCTCTCTCCATAATTTATTTTGCATAATTTTGTGATTCGTTGATATGTATTGACATGTTTTGATCGCTATAATTCGAATGATATGCATGTTTATTTGAGATGTGATATGTTTCTGACTATGAAATATGTTAGAGGCATGACAGGCTCTTGGATTCCTCCATTGTTGTACATGTGAAGCTTTTTCTTTTATTCTTCTAATTCTGTAATTATATGGTATAGATGTAGTTGATGCATGTTTGGTTGTCATAAATTAGCTTTAATGTGATTTAGAACCCTAAAGGTGTATGTTTAGGCTTAGAAATTCATTTTGTATCATTTATTACATTTTGCATGGTTTTCCTACATTTTGTTTCTATCTAGAGGTGACGGGCGGGAAGACAACCCCGAAGGACGGCCGTCCATCATCCAACAAACAAGACCCTCTAGGTCTGCCTCTTAGTCCCGTCCCTCGCTTCCTTATGGCCATCCCTCCCCTATTTTGGGTGTTTGTGAGAGTATTTTGAGGTATTTTTTTATTCTTTTATGTGTTTTTATACCATTTATTTATTTCTTATCATATTTATGCATTATTTGATGTGATTTTTATGTCTGTATGATGTGATTCTATACTGAGTACATTCTGTATGTGTAAAATAAATGTAATTATTTTTATCACATTATTTAAGAATACTAATTAATTTGTGCTTTTGATGTGATTTTTCAAGCCTTTATTACCTTTGTTACGGAGGGTTTTGTACGATTTTTTGCATGAAAAGTCATGCTCTCGAGGTGGTCACCCTTAGTCCTGGTTATCGCGGTTAATTATTTTCTTTCTCTCATTTTTTATCTTTGGATTTTATTCTTTTCTTTCTATCATTTGTTTATTTGATATTTCATTTTTCATGTATTATTGTTCAAGGTTGTAATAGTTAGTAAAAAAGGATTTTTGTGTATGATAAAATAAAAAAGGCATTTAAAATATTTTATATTAAATAAATAAGGTTTTTGTAACACCCTATACCCGACCAGTTAAAAGACCCGGATATCGGATGTCACAATTGGGTTTAGGCTTTGCTAATCAAGTTAAATAAAATTTTAACTAAAATACTATTTATTTTGTAAGAATTTCGGTAGAGTATCCCCTAAATTTCTTGAAAACTCCCTGAAAAGAAAGCATTTAAAACACTCTCAATAACATCTAATCTACCATCCATCTCCAATTCAAACCCCCAACACAACATGTAGTGCCCTTCCTCTAACACTTTAAAACTCAAGATCCAACAATTAAAAAAAAACGTAGCATAATTAATTCTCCACTAATTCCAACATAATTTACAACATTACTAGCCATAATTATTTACATCTCCAAAATTAGTGTATATACCAAAGTGTAAAAAAAAGGAAATAAAAAGAACAAAACGCATCCACCTCAAAATTCTTCCACTCCTCTAATATGACTCAAATTTTGATGCAGATCCGCTAACTACCTTCCTTAAAATAATTTCTTCAACCTACGCACGGAAAGAAAACCCACGCGTTAAGCATATTGTGTAACATCCTATACCAGGTCTGATAAACAAACCAGATACGGATATCACAAATCGGTCTTTGTTCTGAATATCGCTAAATTAATATAATTTATGCTTACATCATCAAATTTCTAGATCCTTTACTCTTAATGATTCATGATAGCATAAAATTTTAGAGACTGGTTACTAGTTGGTATCAGAGCCGGTGGCCGAATCGATGCACCAGCGAGGATGCTAGGTTGTGCCCTAAATGGGGTGGATTGTGTCCTAATCCCACATCGATTGTGGAAGGCAAGGAACATTGCCTTATAAGCGTGTAACTCCCTTCCCCCAGCATAGGGTGCCTTGGTGACAACCAAGGACAAAGCCTTGAGCTCCGCTTAGATGGACCTATACCCAAAAAAGGATAGGCATCGGACCTTAGGGGCACAGAGGACAATACTATGGAAGGGGCCTTGAACCCAGGTTTAGCACATTTTGGGCTTAGGCCTAAAGACAAAACCATAAGCAACCGTACCCAAAAAGCAAACAGGCATCTTACAAGGTGGCAAAACGGACAATACTGTGCTGGCAGCCGATCCAGGGATATTACATATTGCTTAGTGGTGTTCAAGCAATCTTATTTTTCCAAAATATGTAATAAATAACTAAAGCATATACAAGTTCAAATTGTCAAGCAATGCACATTCTCATTTACCAAACACACATAAACAATAAGAAAATCCATTAAAGGAAAATTAAATAGGTATATATGTATATTTATTTATTTATTAATTTAACTAATTGTCTAACTAATAGAAGCTTTTAATTTATTTAGATGAAAATTTAACGTTTACGCTTGATATTTACCCCAAGTAAATCCAGCAAAATCGCATCAAGCTGGATAAATGGGATCCAACCGAGGGACTGAGTTCTCAAAACCATTCAGTCCCCTTTTAATGATTTTCTCGGTCAACATACATAATTTTTCTATTAAATATATGCATTCATTCCTATACACACACACACACACACACACACATATATATATATACAAGCAAATGTGGGCCAAGCTCTTGGAGCCATCTAGTCTACGACTTAATTTAATTACATATATTGGAAGAGCTCTTAGAGCCATCCAATCCGGTGTTACATATCAAGGCTCCATATTGCTAATTCCCTAATTGGCATGCCAATTTTATCCAATTTCTCCAATTCATGTTTGGTTTACTAAGGGCAAATGATAAACTTCTAATTCAATAGTTTAGTTTATTTTATCTCCTTTTTAAAAATTTCTATTAAACATTTGACCATGTTTGTAAATAATTTTCACATCAAACATGCTTTACTTACTTCTAATCAATTAATTTAACCTTCAATTTCACCTTTCCTTAAATTAACTACTCATTATTAATCAAGAATTAGAAATCCAAATAGCTTTATGTCATCAACTACAGTTCAAGTAAAATTTTCTCTAATTACATTGGCTATCTCAAAGCCATACTCAATTTATGTTAGTTATAAAACATAACTATTAGTCTTTGAATTCACAACTAATTCATAAATACAACATTGTCTAATTTTAAACTTAATATTCATAACCTTGACCATAACCAAATCAACTATAACTTAAAAATCTCCATATACATAAAGCATATTCAATGCATATCATCTATAATACATGCCTATAGATTTCTAGAATCACAGCCAATTATAAACATAGCCTCATTTAATTTCAAAATTAATTTGCATAACTCTAATTATAACAAAATCAACAATAACTTAGAAATTATAGCATACATAAGGCATAATCAAAAGGAAAAATAAATTTTCTTGAACACATGTTTGGTTAATAACTTCTTTGATTTTCAGCTTTAAAAACTCTAATCCATCACCTTCCTTCTCTTTTCGTACCTCTTTTACCTATTTCATCTCTTCTCTCTACACAACCCATAACCCAACATGAATTTCTCAACAATTAATGTACAATTTTATAAATTACAACAATTTTGAACAATTATTTAGCTAAATCTCCATCTAACTAGCATGAATTAAATTTTTCCCTAATTAAATAAATCCCTAGATCTGAATTTTTATCACTTCTTTCTCAAATTCTCACCATAAATCAACAATTTGAAGTGAAGAAAAGCTTACTCAACAAGTAGAAGAAGAGAGCAACACAAGACGGGTCGGATGGTGAAGGTACCGAACTAGGGAGGAGAAAAAACAAAGGAAGGCGGGGCTGCTACCACGCGAAGGAGAAGAAATAGGAGATGGCCACAGTGTTAGGCGAGCCGACAGAGGGAGCTACTACGATTGGGGTTGTTGGTGTGGCTGGATCGAAGAGGGGAAGAGGAAAGAGGGAGAAGGGAAGAGAGGGGCAGTGGGTTTAGGAGAGGTGAATCTCGATCAGCCATCCAAAAAAGAAAGGAAAATCCTAAGGCCAAAATGATGTAGTTTTGGCGATTTTCCCTTTAGGTACCCCAAGTTTTAAGCCCTCAATCCTTTCTTTCTTCTATTTACATTTTGCCCCCAATTTAACTACATCGATATATATTTATTCTTTTCTCTATTTTTCATTCTTTATTACATTTTTAGGTACTCACTTATTTATTATTTATATTATTATTGGGTCATTCCAGTTATTAATCAAATAACTAGAGGTCGGGGTGTTACAGTTTTTATTCCAAAAAATTGACTAATGTCTAATTTTTATCCTAAACCCACACAAAACAAAGATGTGATTTTTGTACAATATGCATGAGGGAACCAATGTTCCCTATCCAAAATGAACTCCCTGATTTATGTATGTATATTACATACCTACCTCTTTTGGGCCTATTAGTTTATGCCTTCGTGGTTTGACTACCAACAGTAATTTGGATTTGATCCCTTTTTATTATGAAGTACCCAATTCATGAGTTAAATGAGCCTCTTTCGGTTTTAGACCCTTAAAGTGAACCTTCGAAGGCGAACCCAAGATCCAAGGATGGCTCCAATGCACGTCACATTGGTGACTCCACTATGAACTAAAGAGACCTTGCTCTGAAAAACATGTTGGTTAAGTTTTTTTTATAATTAGGTTGTATTAATCAATCCTCTCTCCTTTATAAACTGCATTTCTTGCATTCATCTTAGAGCCTTATAATAAAGTTAGGCATCCCTTTTTAGCTGTGGTGCTATCCTGAAGCATGCCCTACGTTCACTCAATGTAGGGAGGTGTCTAAGAGACCCACCAGCCTAAGTCTACTACCAAATGGTATATATAATGGTTATCTATTAGTTGTTATGCTTATCATGAGCTAGACCTATTGGCAGGGACCATGCTTGGGTAGCCCTAAGGTTTCATCACACTTTGACTCAAGCCCATGTAATGACAATATCAACTTCCCATAGGTTGTATAACCATAATAACGTTTGCTTGCTATATGGTCTTTTATGTATTGACCAAACTCAAACAAATTAGGAGGGTACCAGTCAAAGGCTGCCATGCCTCAATGGGCCCAACCTAATATGTATGAGTTAATCAAAATACGTAATGGTTAAACACATATACTTGCACTTTCAATTAAAGAGGTTATGTTGTCGATTTTTTGCTGTGCACCATACGCATCCATTGGGTACCCTGTTAACCCGTAGGCTATGCCCACCTAGGAAAGAGACCACATGAGCTCATGTGTGGGAGTAATAAGGTTGGAAGGCTATTGTTATGCTTATGTGTGGTTGTGATTAACCCCCTAACAAGATAATGCATTATATGTATATCATGCTCATGCATCATTCACCATGCATCACTCCTAGCCTCTAATTCTTGAAACTATCATAGACTCATCTAGATAGTCCATAGGGTTAGATGGGCACCTGGTTTGAAGATCTATATCCAATTTACTAAGATCAAGTTCAGCCTCAGATTTAGGTTCAGAAGTCAGTTCTAAGTTGGATTCAAGTCAATTGTCAGAAAGCAATCAAAAAATAAGTTTAGACATGGCAAATGACAAATCAAATGAGATTTAAAGGGAAAATGAGACTAGGAGAGTGGTTGATGACACTACTACGAGATTTCAATTCTTAAAGGAAAGGCTAAATGTTACTCCTACTGGGCCATCAACAGTGCGAGATGACTTAGATCGGAGGTTAGATATGAGGTTTTAGGATTTTAAGGAGAGGCTTATGGCTATGATCGGTGGGATGGTGGCTTCTATAGCACCTAATATCAAAACTCAGACTGTAGCACCCACTTGCGAGACAATAGAGACAACACACTTTGGGAGTGCTACCACAGCTAATGTTGTTGTGCTTCGAAACCCACCTAAAAGGAAAAAGAGGTATGATTCTGAGGATGACTTTATAGAAGAAGAGGATAGAGACTATATCCCTCCAGTGATAAACATGAGAATTAGGGGTCCTAGTGCTGAGGATCTAGCTTTTAAAAAAATGAAGGAAAAGATTGAAGCCATGTCTAGGCTACTGTCTGCTAGTAGGGGGATGAACCCTGAAGATATAGATTTGGATTGAGATGAGCCATTGCCCCAAAGGTTTAAGATGCCTGATCTGCCAAGGTTTGATGGCACCTCAAACCCCTCGGCACATATCAAACAGTAGACATTGATCATGAAAAGGACTACATTATCCAAGAAATAAAAGGTGGAATACTTTTGCTTAAGCTTGACTAAACCTACAATAGATTGGTACCATGGGCTGGATAGGCATGCTAAGGAGGACTAGGATTTTTTGATTGAGGAGTTCCTTAAGCAATATGAATGTAGCACAAGGATGGAGGTAACTTTGAAGGACTTTGAGTTACTATAGTAGAACATGATGAATCCTTCCATGAGTATTTCATTAGGTGGAGGAATAGGGTGATGGAGATGAAAAGAAAGCCAAACAAAGCTGATCAGATCAAATTATCTATCAAGAATGCATGTTCATATTTGAGGGACGACTTGAAGATGAAGGGTTTAAAGGATTGAGAGTCATTAAAGGATATAGTTATAGAGGATGAAGGAGAGCATCGGCCAGAAGGGTAAATAGTGAGAATGCTAGAAGGAATTTAAGCAATAATAAAGTAATGAGAAATAGTAGTGGATCAAATAGAACTGAAAAGACTGCAGAAATATTCGCTACAGAAGCTAGTCAAAGACATTATTCCAACTTAGAAAAATCATTGTCTTGGGTATTGGATAGGCTAAAAAAGGAAGGAAAGCTTCAATCATTGCCTTAAGGTCAATGAAAAGTCAAGGGTTTCCCCATCATAGGGAGGATCGGTACTATACATATCATCAGCACACTAGGCACCTAACTGATTATTGTTGTAGCTTAAGAAATAAGATTCAAAATTTAATAAATAGCAAGAAGATTTTGGATCCTGAGAAGAAAGATAAAAAGAAGGAGGGAGGTTACAATGCTTTGCCACCTCTAGTGTTTATGATTGGGTTTAGCTTACCTAAGTGGTAGGTTATAAAGGACTTGTGTAGGAATGAGTACTCAGCTGTTACTTGCTCTGCCCTGAAAGTAACAAAGCCAGTTGAAGAAAATTTGCTAGTTTCTATGATTGACTATTAGGATGCTCCTGGGAAGGCTATGGTTCCATAAGTTGGGAGGAGTACCATCCACATTGCATTAGATGATTAAAATTCCCTATAATGGTCAGGTGGTCACTATTAAAGCTACAAGGGAGAACCAAGTATCCATGCTTAAAATAGCCAAATAGTTGTTCAGTGGGTTTCATGTGTTGATTATCAGTGATGAAGAGAACAAGAGTAGTTCCCTGATAGTCCTCAAGTGATTAATATGCTTAAAAAGATGAATTTTTTGCCTGGTGCTGGTTTAGGAAAGAATTCCCAACGGCCTTAAACCACTATAGTTGTTAAGGGTCAAAAGGATAAGAAGGGGTTAGGATTTACAAGCCCAATAGGAAGAGCAATGAGAAAGAAGTAATGAAAGGGATTTCTCACATTTCTCAGAGTTTTGTGCCAACTTTGGGTCTTTGCCTTTATTATGGAGAGAATAAGCCTCAAATGATAGAGGGTGAGTTGGTACCAGGATTTAAGCTATTCAACGATGTCTTCAATTGGGAATAGGGAGTTATCAAGCCAGTTAAGGGATTTCAGGATTAGGAGATTCTCTTGCACCACTCTGATTGGGATAAAGAAGTACCAAAAGAGGTTATGATAGAGAAACTACTTGTTGCCCAACTGAAAGGCAAAGAAAAGATAGAAGTTGAACCATCCAAAGCTGATTTGAAGGCTAGAAACATCCGATGCTGACAAGATTAAAGAAGACACTTTTATTCATATTGTTTATGTTCCTGAGCTTTTTTATGAGAACAATGTTTGCTTTTTTTATTATATTAATAAGATGAACAATTTTACTTGTGTGATGTTTCTTCCAATTTCAATATGTACGATCATGATCATAAAACATTCATATTTGACATTAACTTAACAAACACATGTTCATTAATCTCGTAATAAAAGAAAACCCAAAAAAAAATTATTAGCATCAGATATAACTCCTAAAGAGATAGAAAAAGTTGAGAGAATATTGAAAAAATACGAAAAAGTCTTTGCCTGGACATATGATGACATGCCAGGAATAGATCAAAAAATCACTGAACATGCCATTCCAACATACCCAAGGTATAAGCCAGTCAAGCAAAAACTTAGGAGACTTAGGTCAGAATGGGCTAAGAAGGTTAAAGATAAGGTCAGGAAGCAAATAAAGGCTAAGTTCTCAGTGGAAGTCCAATACCTCACGTGGTTGGCAAATGTAGTCCCTGTAGCAAAGAAGGATGGAAGAGTTAGGGTTTATGTTGATTATAGGAATTTGAACAAAGCCTACCCCAAGGATGATTTTCCCATACCTCACATAGATGTTTTGGTTGATATTATAGCTGCTTGCACCATGTATAGTTTTGTGGATGGATATGTTTGGTATAATCAAATTCTGAATAAAATAGTGGATAGGATCAAAATGGCTTTCATAATCGAGTGGGGGAAATACACCTATTGGGTTATGTCTTTTAGGCTTAAGAATGTAGGTGCTACCTGTTAGTGTAAGCCCTAGCCCCAATGCATTGTAATAAAACACTTTAATTAATAAAATGAGGCATTTGTTTTATCCATTGTATTCCTGTGCATATCAATTGATAGAACTATCCAAGAATGTTGTTTTAGTTTAAGTTATCATGTATGAGGCACATGGTTGTAAGACCTTGAAACAAATGAGACTTCATTCTAAATATCCCTAGTCAGTCATTGTTATGGGAATAACAATGAATTAAGACTAGTATGCTCTCTCTGATATTATGAGTTTGTCTTATGGATCATTAGGACAAGAGTGTCAATCAGAGATCATAGATACGTGTTAAAGAACATGGTATCTGGATACGATCCGCTCATGAGAACACTACATGTTACAAGTTATAAGTGTTTCTCATATGCAAGTTTTGTATCGGAGTTCTTAGACCTGAATCTCTATGAAACTCTTTATAAATTACTGTGTACTTTGACATACACCTAACGTGTAATGGCCTCAACATCGGTTTGGCCGTGAACAGTAAATTCCGATGGTGAATAGTGCACTCGGGCCGTAAAACGGACCCGAAAGTGAAAAATATTTTATTTGACCATCGGAAAGTATTGGTCATGGTGAGTCCGGGGTTGAAATTTGAAGTGAAATCGAGGTCAAATAAGCCTCTGAAAGTCAAAAATATGAAAAAGGTAGCGAGTCAATTTCCCTGGTAGGGAAGGTGACTTGATTTTGCATAAATTTTTAAATATATCAAATGAACTCCAAAAATTGCTATATTTTGCAGATCTTCATAAAATTTTATGTAGATATTTTGGTGTAAAAAAATGAATTTTTCGGCGAAGTCGACAGTTGTCAAATCGAACCAGTTCGGTTGAATCGAACCAGTAACAGACTCCGATTGAGCCAAAATTTTATATACAACCTATTTTTGATGTTTTAAGAATGATGGAATTAAAATTGAAGTGATTTGGAGTGAGGAAGTGGGAGATTTTCAGTTGGGCTTTTGAAAAGTGGTTAATGGGCTTTGAAATTTAATTAGTTAAGCCTATTGGATTTGGCCCAAATTTGGCCCACTAGGAGAGGTATATATAGGTGAGAAATCTACAGAATTCCAGCAGATTCCTCCATCTTCTTCCTCCTCTCCTTTGGCCGAAACCTCCTCCCTCCTTTCTCTCTCAAATTTTCTTCAATCTTGCTCCATTTTTCTTTGATATTCAAGCATCTAACCCCTAGTTTTATCCCTCTAGATTAGTATTCCAGCCTCAAACCCTTGATTTGAAGGATTAAAACAAGAAAAATCCTAAAGGAAAGCTTTAGGTATCTTAAAGAGGTAAGTGATATTCATGATTTTAAGTTGGGTTTTTGGCATCTTTAAGTATTTTTAGGTGTCTAGAAATCATTTATGTAGTCAAATTAAGCATATGAGATCAAAAAGTAGGGTTTTACCTAATGGAAATTTCGGTTTCTTTAGGGTTTCAAGGGGGAGAGCCATCCAATCCAAATAAAGGCAAGGAAAAGGAAGGATAAACACCCTAAAGCAAAGAGAATATGTAAGTGACTAATAAATCTTAGTAATTTCTTTGATTTTAAAATGAAAATCCTTTATGTAACTTAAGAACATTATGATTAATGTGATAATTAACTAAAATAATGGTAGAATGATGTTATAAGACCTTAATTAAGTATGAATAAATGCTTAAATGAATTAATTAGTGATTATATGGTAGGGTTTATTTGTTGGCCGAATTATGTACCTATAGAAATTAAAGTTTATTTGATGAATTTTAATGTAATTAAGCCTTTAAATGACATTAGAAATGAAATAATACATATATGAATTTTTGTGGAATTTATAGAAATTAAATGATAATTTTTGAGATAATTTTTCAATTATGTAAGTAATGAAATTGTGAAAGTAATATGAAATAATGGGTATTTTGTTGAGAAAATTATGGACTTTGGTGAATTATGGTGAAATAATTCACAAAGTATGTAAAAGAAGTGAGAAGGTTAATTAGTGAGGAAAATAAGAATAATTAAATAAAGAAATATTAAGAAAAATAAGTTTTGGTTGAGATTTTAATGAAATTATGCCCTTAGAAATAGTCTGGCAGCGAAAACCTAGTTCAGGATATAATTGGCTAGCCATAGGGACATCTGAACCGCGGTGCAAGTCATGGCGACTTGCTTTGCTATGATAGGATCACTGATCTTCATAGCTTTGTCTGTATCTGATATCTGTTCTGTGGAAAAATGATCTATGAGGTCATTTTTCAGTCTGTCTGGGGCCCATGGGGTCCACGTTCCGAGTATCCTATCTGAGATTTTTTGTCGGTACTGTACTAGGGGCATGAAAGTGATAATAAGTTAAAAAGAAGTAAAAAGAAAGATAAAAGTGAAGTATAAATAGAAAAAAGGACTAAAGTGAAAGAAAATAAAAGTTTAGGGGCAAAATGGTAATTTTGCCAAGATGGGTAATTAAGATGTGAAAAAGATTAATAAATTATTAACAAGGGTAAAATGGTAATTTGAGGACTTAACAGTGCTAAAATATAAAGTTTTTACGATACATGGACTAAAATATAATTTTACCTAAAAGTGGTAAAATAAGGCATAAAAGATGAATAAATGAAGAAATAGTATAAGAAAAATGAAAATAAATGTCTATAATGGCAAAACTGTAAATATGAGGTAAAAAGGGACAATTTTGTAATTTAGTAAAACTTTAAAGATTAAATGAAATATTGATAGTAATTAAGTAATAAATGAAAATAAAAATAAATTATGTGAGTAATAACTGTTTTCTGGACTTTTGAGTAAAAGTATGTTTATATTAAAAGTTTAATTAAATAATTGAACTTTAGAAAGTACTAGGATTGTTAGTCACCACTGGGCATAATTTATGCTCAGCATGTAGTTTTTGCTGCATGCAGGTCACAGGTCAAAGGAGCAGTAAGGCACAATCAGAGATGATATTTTGTTGTATAGTTACATTATAATCTAGCATGTTTAATATTTGTTAATTATGGCATGTATATAAACAGACAGTTATGTATGAGGACATGGTTATGCCAAATATATGGATGTATATATATATATGTGTGGTTGTGATATGGATATGATGTGGTGGTGTATTGATGGAGTTGTGGAGGTTAAGATATGTTTATTTGAAGTGTTGTGCCTCTGAGAGGCTGTGGTTGTCTGATTTTTCAGGGGGCTAGTTAGAAATACAGCCGTTATAATGCAGAAATTTTCGTTAAATAATTAAAAGTCTGAGACATTTATAGAACATCGAACAATCCAGTTAAGTGTGCTATATTATGCATTAACATTAAATAAAAAAAAAATTCCCGGTTGTGCGCGCACTATTCAGGTAGGTCGGAGTGATAAGGGTGTTACAATTATTATTGGTATCAGAGCAAAGGTTTAGGCGGTCCTAAGATCGGAGTGGGTATGAAATGATTTGTCTGTATATACATGCCAATTACTTTTTGAAAATGAGTATTTTGAAACTAATGTGCATTTGCTCCTTTGTTTTATAGTGGAAAGATGTCTGCCGATCAAGGGCAGCAGGCGCCTGAAAGCAGGAGTGAGGCGTCAAGCAATGTTGGGCAACAAGAAGTCCCACAACAAAATCCTCCTCCTGTGGCACCGCCTCCTTTTCCTCAGCCTGATTTCCTTAATTGATGGCTGAGTACATTCAACAGCGACTTCAGGCAGCTCCAGCCTCTGGTGCAGCCTCATCCTACAGTAGTACAGGTTCAGCCAGCCCCACCTAGGCGGAGACCTATTTTAGAACAATTAAAAAAGAAAAGATTGGGGGCGGAAGACTTTTCTGGGCGAGAACCTCTGACACCCTCAGTGGCTGAAGAATGGTTGTACAAGATAAAAGGCTGTTTGAAATTACCCATAGTCCACTAGAAGAAAAATTTGAGGGTATTGTTGGCATTACTTCAGGGTCCTGCCTTTGTATGGTGGGATTCAGTCAGAAAACATACTCCTGAAGAACAGTTGAGTTGGGAGTTCTTTGTGGACAAGTTTGAAATGAAATATATCGGGTCCGAGTATAAAGCTACT
Source organism: Excoecaria agallocha (assembly GCA_037975025.1). Taxonomy (NCBI): domain Eukaryota; kingdom Viridiplantae; phylum Streptophyta; class Magnoliopsida; order Malpighiales; family Euphorbiaceae; genus Excoecaria; species Excoecaria agallocha. The sequence goes on along the minus strand of CM075807.1, from coordinate 11,656,811 downwards.
ATGCAAGAAGCTTTATGGAGGTTAAAGCAGGGAAACAAGACAGTGGCAGAATATGACCAGGAGTTCGAGCGTTTGAGTGCCTACCTGGATGAAGGTCAGGCTACAGAGGAGAAATTGTGCTTCAGATTTGAGAGAGGCCTACATACCGAGCTCAGACAGATTATTGGAGCTCAGAAGTATCCCACCCTCCGTGCTATGGTTGAAGCAGCTATTAAGTTAGAAACTACATAGGCTGAGCAGGCTGAGCGGCAGTCCAGATTTTAGCAAAAGCGAAAACAGGGCCAGTTCAGTGGTAAAGGGAAGAAGATGAAAGGATCTCAGGCATCTCAGGGACAGTCATCAGCAGCAGCAGGCCGTGGTCAGGGAGGTGCTTCGCGAGGTAGAGCTCCGGTTGCTAGTACACCTCGGGATAGGATAGTGGTTCCGCAGTGGCTTGTGAGCACTGTGGTAAGATTCATCCTGTAGAGTGTAGATTGTTGACAGGGGCCTGTTTCAGATGTGGGTCCAGAGATCATCGGATCAGAGACTGTCCTGTCATGCAGACTGCTTCAGTTAATTCTCCAGCATCAGGTACAGGGTCTTCAGCACCCAGAAGTCGGGGTAGAGGAGCCGCCCCTTACACTTCAGCTTCTAGACTGATTGGACAGGCATCACAGGGTCAGAGGAGAGCATCGGGACAGACTTATGCTGTCAGAGCCCGTGAAGATGTGGATGCCCCAGATGTGATAGTTGGTACGTTTCTCTTGTTATCTGATTTGGTACATGCATTGATTGATCCGGGTTCCACGCATTCATACATTAGTTCTGCTTTAGCTCGGGAAAAGGGGTTGGAAGAGGAGTGCTTGGACCAGGATATTTTGGTTAGCAACCCTCTGGGGCATAGTTTAGTGGTAAATAAAGTATACAGATGGTGTCCTATTAGTACTCAGGGTCATACTTTCCTAGCAAATTTGATTGCTTTACCTTTTCATGAGTTTGATGTGATCTTGGGGATGGATTGGTTATCCGCCCATCAAGCAACCGTTGATTGTAAAAAGAAGAGAGTCACCTTGAAGCTTGATGATGATCGAGAGATTACAGTGGTGGGTGTAAGAACTGATTTTCTGTCTGATGTAATATCTGCTACGGCTGCTAAGAAGTTAATTAGAAAGGGATGCGTGGCTTATATGTGCTATGCAGTGGAGGCGAAAAAGATCAGTCCAAAGATATCAGAAGTACCTACTGTCAGAGAGTTTCAAGATGTTTTTCCTGATGAGTAGCCAGGCTTGCCTCCTGACAGAGAGGTAGAGTTCTCTATTGATGTTGCCCCAAGTACTGCACCGATATCTATTGCCCCGTATAGAATGGCGCCTATAGAGTTAAAAGAATTGAAGATTCGGTTACAGGAGCTGTTAGATAAGGGGTTCATCAGACCTAGTGTTTCTCCCTGGGGGGCACCAGTTTTGTTTGTGAAGAAGAAAGATGGCACGCTCAGGTTATGTATTGATTATAGACAACTGAATAAAGTTACCATTAAGAACAAGTATCCTCTCCCTCGCATCGAAGATTTGTTTGATCAGCTTAAGAGAGCAGGTGTTTTCTCAAAGATTGACCTGAGATCAGGCTATTACCAGATGGGAGTTAAAGAAGCAGATGTGCCGAAGACTGCTTTTCGCACCAGATATGGCCACTATGAATTTCTGGTTATGCCTTTTGGGCTTACGAATGCTCCAGCCGCCTTTATGGACTTGATGAATAGGGTTTTTCATTCCTATTTAGACCAGTTTGTAGTAGTTTTTATTGATGACATACTGGTCTACTCCAAGATGCCTGAAGAACATGATAAGCATTTGAGGATTGTTCTGCAGACTCTGAGAGAAAAACAGCTATATGCTAAGTTCAGCAAATGAGATTTCTGGCTAAATGAAGTAGCTTTTCTAGGACATGTTATATCTGCAGAAGGTATTAAAGTGGATCCTTCGAAGGTTGATGCAATTCTCCAATGGAAACCACCCAAAAATGTTACTGAAATGAGGAGTTTTCTTGGTTTAGCCGGGTATTACAGAAGATTCATTAAAGGTTTTTCTACCATTGCAACACCTTTGACCCGGTTACTACAGAAGAATGCTAGATTTGTATGGACTGATGCTTGTCAGGAAGCTTTTGAAAGACTCAAAAGTATGTTGACTGAAGCTCCGATTCTTACTCAACCTGAGTCGGGTAAGGATTTTGTGATTTATAGTGATGCATCCAGGAATGGGTTAGGTTGTGTTTTGATGCAAGAAGGCAAAGTGATTGCATATGCTTCTCGACAGCTGAAAACACACGAGAAAAACTACCCTACTCATGATTTGGAGTTAGCAGCCATTGTTTTTGCGCTAAAAATTTGGAGACATTATTTATATGGCGAGAGATGCTATATTTACTCAGACCATAAAAGTTTAAAATACCTCCTTACCCAGAAAGAACTTAATCTCAGGCAAAGGCGCTGGTTGGAATTGATCAAAGATTATGATTGCTACATCGACTACCACCCAGGAAAAGCCAATGTAGTAGCCGATGCACTTAGCAAAAAATTTATGTCAGGTGATGTTAATGTCATTAAGTAAATTAGCATAGATACTTGATATGGTTTAGTGATTAATTGTTTTGTCTGCAGCTCTTCGAACTATGAATGCCTGTTTAAGTCTGAATTCAGATGGGGTTCTGGTAGCGGAATTACAAGTAAAGCCTGACTTTGTGCATCAAGTTAAGGCTGCTCAGAAAAAAGATGATCGATTGATGAGTATTAAGAATAGGCTTCAGAATGACAGCGTAGAGAACTATTCCTTAAGTGATGATGGAAGCCTCTATTTTAAACAAAGGCTTTGTGTCCCAAATCAGGAAGAATTGAAGAAAAGTATTTTAACTGAAGCACATCACAGCAGCTATGCTATGCATCCTGGAGGCAATAAAATGTATCAAGATTTGAAAGCTTTTTATTGGTGGCCAGGTATGAAGCGAGATGTGACGGAATTTGTAAGTAAATGTCTGATTTGTCAGCAAGTCAAAGCTGAGCACCAAGTTCCCTCAGGATTACTGCATCCTTTATTAGTACCAGAGTGGAAATGGGACCGAGTGACTATGGATTTCGTGACAGGCTTGCCTTTGACTCAGAAGAAACACGATGCCATCTGGGTAATCATAGATCGGCTTACCAAGTCTGCTCACTTTTTACCAGTACGGATGGACTATCCTCTGTCAAAACTAGCGGAATTGTACATCAATGAGATCGTGAGACTACATGGAGTGCCATCTTCTATTGTTTCTGATAGAGATCCGAGGTTTACTTCTCGTTTTTGGCACAGTTTTCAAGATGCTTTGGGTACAAGGCTTCACTTTAGTACAGCCTTTCACCCTCAGACAGACGGTCAGTCAGAAAGAGTGATCCAGGTTTTGGAAGATATGCTCAGATGCTGTATCCTAGAGTTTGGCACTAGCTGGGAAAAGCATTCACCTTTGGCAGAGTTTGCATACAACAACAGTCATCAATCTAGTTTGAAAATGGCTCCTTTTGAAGCGCTTTATAGTAGAAAGTACAGAACTCCTCTCTGTTGGACGGAACTGAGCGAAAGAAAGTTAATGGGCTCTGATTTGATCAGCAATTCTGAAGAAAAAGTTCGGGTCATTAAAGGTAGATTGAAAGAAGCCATGGATCGTTAGAAATCTTATGCGGATTTAAAGAGGAAAGACATAGAATTTCAGGTTAGGGATCGAGTTTTTCTGAAGGTATCTCTATGGAGAAAGATTCTGAGATTTGGAAAGAAAGGCAAGTTAAGTCCAAGATTTATTGGCCCTTATGAGATACTTCAGCGTGTGGGTCCTGTAGCTTATCGATTGAAGTTACCTTTTGCATTAGAAAAGATACATGATGTGTTCCACGTGTCTATGCTCCGTAGGTATCGATCGGATCCTAGTCACGTGATTACACCAGAAGAAATCCAAGTAGCAGGTGACATGACCTACGAAGAAGAACCGGTGAGAATCTTAGCAAGAGAAATCCGCCAACTCAGAAACAAACAGATCCCACTAGTGAAGGTACTGTGGCACCATCATAACATGGAAGAAGCTACGTGGGAACCAGAAGCGGCTATGAGACATCAGTATCCCCACCTTTTCAATACAGGTAAATTTCGAGGACGAAATTTCTTTTAGTAGGAGAGAATTGTAATGGCCTCAACATCGGTTTGGCCGTGAACAGTAAATTCCGATGGTGAATAGTGCACTCGGACCGTAAAACGGACCCGAAAGTGAAAAATATTTTATTTGACCATCGGAAAGTATTGGTCATGGTGAGTCCGGGGTTGAAATTTGAAGTGAAATCGAGGTCAAATAAGCCTCTGAAAGTCAAAAATATGAAAAAGGTATCGAGTCAATTTCCTTGGTAGGGAAGGTGACTTGATTTTGCATAAATTTTTAAATATATCAAATGAACTCCAAAAATTGCTATATTTTGCAGATCTTCATAAAATTTTATGTAGAATATTTTGGTGTAAAAAAATGAATTTTTCGGCGAAGTCGACAGTTGTCAAATCGAACCAGTTCGGTTGAATCGGACCAGTAACGGACTCCGATTGAGCCGAAATTTTATATACAACCTATTTTTGATGTTTTAAGAATGATGAAATTAAAATTGAAGTGATTTGGAGTGAGGAAGTGGGAGATTTTCAGTTGGGCTTTTGAAAAGTGTTTAATGGGCTTTGAAATTTAATTAGTTAAGCCCATTGGATTTGGCCCAAATTTGGCCCACTAGGAGAGGTATATATAGGTGAGAAATCTACAGAATTCCAGCAGATTCCTCCATCTTCTTCCTCCTCTCCTTTGGCCGAAACCTCCTCCCTCCTTTCTCTCTCAAATTTTCTTCAATCTTGCTCCATTTTTCTTTGATATTCAAGCATCTAACCCCTAGTTTTATCCCTCTAGATTAGTATTCCAGCCTCAAACCCTTGATTTTAAGGATTAAAACAAGAAAAATCCTAAAGGAAAGCTTTAGGTATCTTAAAGAGATAAGTGATATTCATGATTTTAAGTTGGGTTTTTGGCATCTTTAAGTATTTTTAGGTGTCTAGAACTCATTTATGTAGTCAAATTAAGCATATGAGATCAAAAAGTAGGGTTTTACCGAATGGAAATTTCGGTTTCTTTAGGGTTTCAAGGGGGAGAGCCATCCAATCCAAATAAAGGCAAGGAAAAGGAAGGATAAACACCCTAAAGCAAAGAGAATATGTAAGTGACTAATAAATCTTAGTAATTTCTTTGATTTTAAAATGAAAATCCTTTATGTAACTTAAGAACATTATGATTAATGTGATAATTAACTAAAATAATGGTAGAATGATGTTATAAGACCTTAATTAAGTATGAATAAATGCTTAAATGAATTAATTAGTGATTATATGGTAGGGTTTATTTGTTGGCCGAATTATGTACCTAAAGAAATTAAAGTTTATTTGATGAATTTTAATGTAATTAAGCCTTTAAATGACATTAGAAATGAAATAATACATATATGAATTTTTGTGGAATTTATAGAAATTAAATGATAATTTTTGAGATAATTTTTCAATTATGTAAGTAATGAAATTATGAAAGTAATATGAAATAATGGGTATTTTGTTGAGAAAATTATGGACTTTGGTGAATTATGGTGAAATAATTCACAAAGTATGTAAAAGAAGTGAGAAGGTTAATTAGTGAGGAAAATAAGAATAATTAAATAAAGAAATATTAAGAAAAATAAGTTTTGGTTGAGATTTTAATGAAATTATGCCCTTAGAAATAGTCTGGCAGCGAAAACCTAGTTCAGGATATAATTGGCTAGCCATAGGGACATCTGAACCGCGGTGCAAGTCATGGTGACTTGCTTTGCTATGATAGGATCACTGATCTTCATAGCTTTGTCTGTATCTGATATCTGTTCTGTGGAAAAATGATCTATGAGGTCATTTTTCAGTCTGTCTGGGGCCCATGGGGTCCACGTTCCGAGTATCCTGTCTGAGATTTTTTGTCGGTACTGTACTAGAGGCATGAAAGTGATAATAAGTTAAAAAGAAGTAAAAAGAAAGATAAAAGTGAAGTATAAATAGAAAAAAGGACTAAAGTGAAAGAAAATAAAAGTTTAGGATGGGTAATTAAGATGTGAAAAAGATTAATAAATTATTAACAAGGGTAAAATGGTAATTTGAGGACTTAACAGTGCTAAAATATAAAGTTTTTACGATACAGGGACTAAAATGTAATTTTACCTAAAAGTGGTAAAATAAGGCATAAAAGATGAATAAATGAAGAAATAGTATAAGAAAAATGAAAATAAATGTCTATAATGGCAAAACTGTAAATATGAGGTAAAAAGGGATAATTTTGTAATTTAGTAAAACTTTAAAGATTAAATGAAATATTGATAGTAATTAAGTAATAAATGAAAATAAAAATAAATTATGTGAGTCATAACTGTTTTCTGGACTTTTGAGTAAAAGTATGTTTATATTAAAAGTTTAATTAAATAATTGAACTTTAGAAAGTACTAGGATTGTTAGTCACCACTGGGCATAATTTATGCTCAGCATGTAGTTTCTGCTGCATGCAGGTCACAGGTCAAAGGAGCAGTAAGGCACAATCAGAGATGATATTTTGTTGTATAGTTACATTATAATCTAGCATGTTTAATATTTGTTAATTATGGCATGTATATAAACAGACAGTTATGTATGAGGACATGGTTATGCCAAATATATGGATGTATATATATATGTGTGTGGTTGTGATCTGGATATGATGTGGTGGTGTATTGATGGAGTTGTGGAGGTTAAGATATGTTTATTTGAAGTGTTGTGCCTCTGAGAGGCTGTGGTTGTCTGATTTTTCAGGGGGCTAGTTAGAAATACAGCCGTTATAATGCCGAAATTTTCGTTAAATAATTAAAAGTCTGAGACATTTATAGAACATCGAACAATCCAGTTAAGTGTGCTATATTATGCATTAACATTAAAAAAAAAAATTCCCGGTGTGCGCGCACTATTCAGGTAGGTCGGAGTGATAAGGGTGTTACATAACGTGCTAGTAACAGAGTGACAAGTACGGGTATGATTGGGTATGCATTGATTCATGTTAGAGAGCATGAGAGAAGTGAAGGGATTACCCCTCTTGATAAGAGAGAAAATATCATCGGCCACTTGATCAGTGAACTGAGAAGTGTATGGCCATACCGAGATGAGATAATGAGTAATCATTATTTATCTGAGAGTTCAGTGTCACTGGAATATCAAGAAAGGAATTAATATATATAAGGATGACTAGTTCCATGCCTTATATTAATTCTGATATTTATAGGTAAGGGATTATGCAAAATTGCATTAGGTCACTAAATGCCATATGCATTTTCATTTAATTTGGAATGATATAATATCTTGCTAGAGAATATATAAAGCCTTTGAATTAATTTATTAATTCATTGCCAACATTAAATGGACCTATAGGATCGCACACAAAGCATTGGGCTTAAAATATTTAAATAAAGTATTGGACATTAATCTGGGCTTTTAATTAAAGTTAAATTAATGTGTGTAATGGGTTTTATAATTACTATTGGACCTTGGTCCATGAGAGAGAGAAATTCAGCCCACAAGGTTTAATTTTAATTAATTAATTATCTTGTATTAATTAAGTTAATTGAGTATTAAAACCTAAAAAAATTTAAATTAAATTAAATCATTTAAATAATAGATGTAGTGGTCGAAATTCCAAGATGGAAATCAAGGAATTTCAGCACATTCTATTTATTTATATTAAGTGATTTCATTTAATTAAATGTCTTATGTTTTATTTCAAATTTGAATTTTAAATTCAAAGGAGTTTAATTCAAAATATATTACTTATTTTTAGGAAGTGATTGAGGTTGAATTAATTATCTTGAGGTAGTAAATTCAGATCAAACACTTGCCAAAAAGATAATAATATATAAAGAAATAAAATCCTGGGAGAAAAGAGAGTTGGTTTTGGCATGAAACCCTAATTTCTCTAAGGTTGGCGTGAACTTCATCTCCCTCTCACAAAATTGTTTTGGCCAATTTTTCACAAGGAGAAAGGATTGTTCCTCATTCTCTTGTGATCTTGGGTAGTAATAGGAACCTTAGAGAAGTACAAAATCAATTTTGTAGCTTCAATACATTTTCATTACACAATACTTTAAAAGAGAGCTAGCAATCTCAATTTTAAGCCGTCAGTGCAATTGTGTGTGTGAGAATAGAAGGAGTGGCATAAAAGGTTGTTCCTTGGCATTGGTGATCAAGATCTAAGGTGGATAAAGTCATCTCGGTTGCTGGTCATCACCAAACTCAAGTTTTAAAAGGCATCCAAAGTTGTAAGTTTTTAAACCCTAAAATTGCATGTTTCGATTCTTGCTTTGGATTTGTATGGTGTGTATGATGAAAAAAAAAATTTTCCACTGCGTTATCATCACATTCATACCATGTCATATTCCATCACTACCTACTAAAGGATGGCAACTAAGATTTTAGATGACTTGATCCACAAAGAAGTAAAAGTGTACGTGGATGATATGATGATCAAGTCAATTACCAAAGGAGGTTATTTCAAGGTAGTAGAAAAGTTTTTTCAGAGGATCAGCAAATATAATCTTTGTCTCAACCCGAAAAAGTGCATCTTTCGAGTTACTTTAGGTAAGCTTTTAGGCCATATGGTGAGCAAGAGAGGGATAGAGGTAGATCCTGACAAGGTGAGAGCCATCAGGGAAATACCGATATCCTAGAAAGAAAAAGAAGTTAGAGGATTTCTAAGGAGAATTCAGTATATAAGTAGGTTCATACCCAAGTTGACTTCAATCTGCAAATTGATCTTCAAATTGCTTAGGAAAAACCAACTGGTGGTTTGGAATGAAGATTTTCAAAAGGTATTTGACACCATCAGGGACTACTTGTTACATCAACCATTGCTGAGACCACTTCAAAAAGGTAAACCTTTGATTTTGTACTTAGCATTAAAAGATAGTTCAGTAGAGGTTATAATGGCAAAAAAAGATGATTTTGAGATTGAGTACGTAATGTATTACCTCAATAAGAAGTTTCTCCCATATGAGGCAAAGTATGTAGAAGTTGAAAAGATTTGCCTGGCAATCATATGGGTATCGAAGAAGTTAAGACATTAATTCCATTCCTACAAAATCTAAGTAGTGGCTAAGCAGAATCCCTTTAGGTAATTGCAAGAAGTGCCTTCATTATTAGGAAAGATAGGGAGGTGGTTGATTCTCTTGTAGGAGTTTGACATAGAATACATCACTAAGAAGACCATCAAAAGGAGAGCAGTGGCAGAATTCCTAGCTGACCAACAGTTAGAGGGTGAGGACATAACTTATGAATTCCTCGATAAAAATGTTACAGCTATAACATGTAGGATTTGCAGATGTACTTTGATAGAGCTATAAATAATAAAGGAGTAGGAGTAACCTCAATTACCCCGAAAGGAGAAAAGATGCCATTAGGTAAGAAGTTAAGATACAAAGCCTCGAACAATGAAGCAGAATATGAAGCTTGCATTTATTGGGTTGGAAGTTTTACTAGCCATAGGGGCAAAGTCCGTAAAAATGTTTAGAGATCATTTCTAGTGGTTTATCAAGTAAAAGGTAAATGTGGGATAACTCGAAGGGAGTAATTATAAAGCCTGTGCTGATTTTGAGTTCTAATAAACCAGCATTTAAAAATGAACAAATCATGGATATCAAGGTGGATGATGGAAAACCTTGGTATTATGATATCCAAAATTATCTAAAAAAGTCAGTGTTTCCTGAGAAAGCGATCAAAAAGGACCAAAGAATGATTTGTAAGCTATCAACTCAATTCATTACTGTAGGAGGAGTCATTTATAAGAGACAGCCTGATGGAATCCAATTGAGGTGTTTGGATGAAAAAGAAGCAAGGAAGGTAATAGAGGGAGTACATGTGGGAGTGTGTATAGCCCATATGAATGGCTTAGCCTTAACAAAGAAGATTATGAGGCAAGGTTTCTTTTGGCTCACAATGGACACCAATTGTTCTAAGTATGTCAAAGAATGCCAGTTATGCCAACAATATACAGATCTGAGTTGCTTGTTTCTAAATTGTGTAACCTTACATTTCCTTGGCCTTTTACTACATAAGGAATAAACATCATGGGAATGATCCATTTGCCTACCTCAAATGGACACAGATTCATCATAGTAGCCATTGATTATTTCACCAAATGGGTAAAAGCAGAGTCCTATAAAAATGTGGATGCACGAGATATAGCTAAGTTCATCGAAAAGAATTTGATATGTAGATATGGCTTGCCTCATCATATAGTGTCAAACAATAGGCTGCAGTTTTCAGGTGAAACCAGATAGATGCTCATCAAGTATGGGGTTTAGCATCACAAGTATTCTCCTTATAGGCCTCAAGCAAATGGAGTAGTCGAAGTAGCCAATAAGAATGTGAAGAGAATTATAGGGCTATAGGACTACAGCTTGAACCTCTATTAGAGCCACTCCATTTTCTTTGGTCTAGGGAATAAAAGCAGTACTGCCGATAGAGATTAAGCATCAGTCTTCGAGAGAAGTTTTGGAAGCTGAGCTACCAAAAGCAGAATGGGCTAGGCAAAGGTTATTGCAACTTAACCTGCTAAATGGAGACAAAATGAGGGCTTATTATCATAATCAGGTCTATCAAAAGAGGCTAGCCCATTCATTTAGGAAGAAAGTTAGGAAACACCCATTGAAAGAGGGAGATCTAGTGTTCAAGTAGATGAGACCACGAATCCCAGATATCCAAGGCAAGTTCAGGCCCACATGGGAAGGACCTTTTGTACTTAAAAAGCTATTATCTAAAGGCTCTACCATTCTATCAGATAGTGATGGCAATGAGTTCAGAGAACCAGTGAACATCGACATGTTGAAAAGGTTCCATGGCTCAGGTTAAAAAGAGAAAAAAAAAGAATAAATGCCTCATGGGTCAAAAACTAAAAAAATGATGGCCTTACTAAAATTAGGCACTCCTTGGGGTGAAAATCGAAAAAAGGCATCTTGGGCAAAAATTAGAGGCCAAGAGAATAATCAATCAAAAAAATTCGAGAGGGTTGATTGATGACAGGAGTTATGATGCTTGTAAAATTTCATTTCGAGATTGAATAATATGTGTTATTGGGATAATATCAAATAATGATTATGTGTACTGAAATCAAAAAGAAATATCTTGCACATAATCATAAAATTGTCCATGAAAAAAAATTAGTGTATTCTTTCACATGTTTTAATTAGAAAGTATAAAAGATATAATCTAATCTATCTGCATCACCTCTCTCTCATCCAGGTGCCTAATGGCCCGTAGTCTATTATCAATGGTCGGACTAGTAACCCATCACTTGTAAGAGTCAGAAGTGAAGTCATAAGTACCAATGTCAGGGATGGTAATCCTCACTAGGAATTAAGTCCACACCCTTTGATAATACTTTGATACGAAAGAATAATTGAGTGTACCACCACGAAATCCCAGTGAACACCTAACAACATCATGTCAACCCCCAAGCTATTAGACACAGAAAGCAGTAATATAAAAATGGCATGATGCAATCTATACAAAGGAACACATCTAGACTCTCTATCCCTAACCACGAAAGTAATGGACAACCAAGTGCACTTGAATCTCATATCTCTATCTGTCAAACTGGCCAGCTAATCAACTCCCTCTTGGACTATCAGAAACTCATGCTGTAAATGCTTAGCTATTATGTGTCGTATGTGATAGGTACTTGTAGCTCTAGCACGAGGAGAAGGCTCTGATAATGGATTCAGTTTCTCACAAAGCCACACCAAAAAAAAAAGCCGTTAGGGTGAGTTAAGTTTATCTCAAGCAAAAATAAGGCAAAGAAACTTTTAAAAATCTAAAAAGACACGTTTTCCAACAAGAAAAGCTAGTATTAAAAACCACAAGGAGCATACTACCTTCAAAAATAAGGACATACCTGAAGAAGTAGAGGGCTGCCAATAAGAAGAGAGTTAGGGTTATGGTGAACAGCATCTAAACTGATAATTGTCTCTACCAAAATTGCAAAAAATGGGTTATGTCCCTAGTATATGCCATCTACTATGCTAAAATAGCTCATAATCCCCAGTCATGGGATCCTTAGTATGCATCAGCGAGCATCGAGTGAAACAACAGAGCAGTACCACACCAAAATGAAAAGTGGGCACATCATCAAAATCGATTAACACATTAATCAAAGGCTCCTATAGGAATGTCTTTTCATAAGGAACTAGACCCTTAGCCTCAAAAGGAAGAACATCGAAAGTATAAACTACCTCCTTAGGATATCAAAAAATAAGGCATAGCAGATAAAATCAAACATCAGGCTCAAATCTAACATTAACCATAGCAAAAAAACTCCTCTAGCAAAGGGTATAGCTCCTGATGAGTGAATCTGAATACATAAAACCTTGGATCCCAATATCGGGTGGTAGCAAGCAGTAAGTTCCTATCTAGAGAAGCCCTCTTTAAGAACCTTAAGCTGGAGTATGGGGCTACCTAGTGGTCCTCCTAGGTTTTTGAGCCATCCAATAACTAGTGCAACTTAGCGAGTCTAGTGGTCATGGTGATGATAATTTCTAAGTAGTCTAAGCATAATAATGACAAAGAAGAAAATAAATAACTGAAAGAAAAACAGACAAAAAAAGAAAAGAAAAGAAAAGAGAGAAGAATACTTAATGGAAGATTCTAGAAAAATGAAAAGTCAAAAGCACAAAAACCAAGGAAACTGAAGCATTATTTATAGAAAGTAGTGAGGGATAGTCATCTCTCACGATGAGCGAATCACGGGTAGCCCGTCCATCACCCTTGGAAGGCTAAAAGTCACTCATTTGCATATCCCATGCATAAAACATATATATTATTGCAATCTCTTTTGTTTTCAATTTGTAGGGAATCTAAAAGCTTAATGACCTAAATATTCAACCCTAGAAGGTCTTGAATGCAAAAATTCATTTATATCAAGAGGCACAACAAATTTCGAGGGGTATTTCAAACTTTTAGACACCTGTATGTAGCAAAAAGTAGTTAAAACTTGTAAATATTGTAAAATAATGTTGTAGCTCATAAAATAGGTGTAAATAATGTTGTAAATTAATTTTAGATAGGCAGAGATTAAAAAATCAGTGAAAATGGTCAAAAAATCAAAGAAAAAGGGGTTAAAATGAGAAAATAAGGCTTAAATTAAGAAAGAGGGGCATTTTGGTCATTTTCCACTGAAGGACAAGATGTCTCTCATTCTAGCGACTAACGAAAAGCCTATCACTCATTTTTTGGAATAAATTGTTCATCTTCTTCATTTTTCCAGCAAACTCCATAACTTCTGATTTCCAAAGCTTTTTTTCGGTTTTTCAAGCGTTTCTCTCTTATTCTTTATCCATTTTTCAAGCTATTTGCACCGAAAAACTCCTGCGAGTTAGACACACATCAGGGAGCATCATTTTTCTACTATTTCTTCCTTTTTTCTTTTTATCTTCTACAAGTAAGCATTATTTAATTATTTTTATTATTTTCTTCATTTTTATTTATTTACCTCTTAGTTAGAATATAAACTAGATTGTAAAATTTTAGCTCTAGGCATGATGGATGCGAGCACCCTTTATTTTACTTTTGTTTTTATTTTTATTAGTTAGAAATAAATGATGCCTTATAGTTTAAGTTATATAGGTTAAATACTAAACTTCCTTTGCATGACACTGTAGATAATGAAAACCCTAATGTATAAGCACATAGGCCTGTATTTTATACTTTTGGCAAGTAATTAATATACACACTTCATGTTTTTGAAAGCATTTGTAGTATAGCCATAATTGCACCAAGTAGTTACAAATAGGTTTAATAATTTAAATTGCTTCATTTGGCAGCTATCATGGCCTGTGTTGTGTAATTTGCCTTTTTGTATAGGGGAAAGTCACATTCCTAGCTGAAATGCTGTCGACATTTTGTCAGAATTTCTCAAAAAGGGTAAAGTGTAATTTATATCGATATTATAATTATATTGGCGGCCATAACGGCCTGTGTATTGTTTGAATGCTCGTTTAATGTGAAGGGCAGTCACATTCCTAGCCGGAATGCTGCCAAAATTATTACTAGAATTCTTATAAAACATAAAGTATGCATTATGTTAATAACATGTAAGTTATATTGTTTGGCGGCTTTGTTAGCCTGTGTGTTGTTAATTATCTTTTTACGTAGAGGGCAGCAATATTCCTAGCTGGAATGCTGCCTAATTTTTCTAAATTCTTGTAAGACATGTAACATGTATTATGCCTTATTTTTTGTGCCCAACTATTAAGATAACCCGATATGTGTGTTATTTTTGTATTCATTAATGTGCTTTTATAGCATAGATTGATTGTAGACATCCAATCCAACATACCGTCTAAATTTTTATATGTTTGACTTGCTTGTGATTTAAGTTAACCCCAAACTAATATGTAACATTTCTTGCAGGATGCCTTGTAGGACTACACGCCCATAGCCACCTCGGCTAGTGTTGGTTAATATGACACCAGTACAGGCTAGGAGATATTGGACCTTATTACAGGTCGAGAACAAATTGAGTCCATTCATATCTAGGCAGTTCCTCCAAGACTTCAAATTGCTACAAGAGGCTGACCGACTCCTAGCCAAGGTAGGCTGGACAGACTTCTTCGCCCCAGCCTAAAGGACATATCCGAATGGCACTAGAAAGGTCCTTGCTACTTTAAAGTATGGTGGCTACTCTAAGTCAGACATAGAGGAAGGGGTCATCTAGTTCTAGGCCTTAGGCATACACTACATTATTATGAGGAGTAGATTCGCTAAGGCTATAGGTCTTTCGAGCGGGTTAGGCACAGTCACATCGCCTTGACTGATGGATCATGACAAATGGACAATTGTGATTCTACCAGGGGCTATTTACCACTTAGATATGGCGGAAAGCACCATGTTGGCTCTTCATATCTATAGATACCTCTAGAGGTTTTTATCCACTTCATACCTGGGATGCATGGGGAGTCCAAGTAACATCACATCTGTAGATGTCACTAGTTTATGAGGTATGATAAGTGTGAATTATACTACATTTTTAGTGTATTTTTATGTGTTTAATTGAGTTAATTTAGTATTTATTTAGTTAATTTTAGGTTTAATTAGTTAGTTTGTGTGTTTTTAGGTATAATTGTTAGTTTTGATGTTTTTTAGGGCCAAATTGAAGAGAAAATGGGCTAAAATGCACAAAAAAAGAAATTTAGGGGCAAAATTGTAATTTTAGAGGAAGTTGGTTTTCACTCGTGATGGACAGCCATAAATCACTCAGTTGAGTGATTTAGCACTCTCCTGAGTGATAAGGCACTCTCCCGAGCAAATTAGTCACTCTCCTGAGCAAATTAAGCACTCTCCCGAGTGACCAATACCACTTTCATGAGTGGATGTCCTATTTAGGCAATAAAAGTCTTCCTATTTCACTAAAACACTAATTCCTTCAATTTAGGAAGTCACAAGATGTGTAAAACTCTTTCTTTAGAGGCTATAAAAAGGGTTGAAGACACCAAGACTATGAGAGCCATCTTAGATAGAATTTTCTTTAGTTTGTTTACATTAACTTTAGTTTAATTTTTGAAGATACAAAAGCTTGGAGTTTAGAAGCTTTGCTTGGAGTTCAACAGAATTGTCAAGGGAGTTTTTTGGTTCTATGAGTTTGTATCAACTTTATTTACTTGTTTGATTTTTAATATGAAGTGTGAGTAGTTTTCTTAACTTTTGCTAAAGAATACTTGAATCCTTAACTTTTATTATGATGATTTAGTTGTGCTTTCATTTAATACAAGTTGATAATTTCTTTGTTCTTGAGCAATTTCTTATCTTTGGTTGTATTGAGTCATTGATTAGCGTATTGGATAAATAGTTGATGATTGATTTTAGTTGCAATCTATGATATGTAAGTTCTTGGGTTAATTTATTAGTGTTGATGTATGGTTATGTTCTGAATAAGAGATAATTGTACGTTAGTAAAAGTGGATTAAGATTAAGAAAAGTTAAACTAAGAATAAACTGAAATTAAATTTGCTTGAAAAAGAGTTTAATGGATGTTTAGGAGTTAAAACTAGATCCTTATGCTAAGTATTAAATTGTTCTTAATAAGAGGATTTAATATTTAGAATGATAGTTTGAATAAGCTATCTAGCTTTATATTTCTAGTTTTCCATGATCACTTGTATTCATTTTAGCTAAGTCATTGCAACATCAATTAAGATGGGTAGTCCTTTAGCAGAAGTTGTCTTTAATATTGATTTTTACAAACTTTTAGTGATTGATTTGTCTGAAATTAGTTTTAATTGTTTAATTTTTTTTCCTATTTTTTATTCTCTTATCATCATCACAAAACTAGGGATTTCTTTTATTCTTTGCACACAATATTCACTCTAAAATTTGAAACAAGTTACATTTTCACAGTTTCCCTTGGGTTCAATATTTGGGGTCCTAATTTATAATTTCTGATATTACTAGCCGATCTAGTGCACTTACTAGACATCGATCAGGGTATGCAGGAGGGCAAAAGCATAGACATTACACACGAGATCATCTTGACACTGGTCAGAGTAGGCACTTCACCTGGGACCCAATTATGCGCAGGAGGTGTTGTCACTAGATTGTTGTTGTCCTTAGGGGCATATGATAATGAATTTGGTGACCCCATTCCAGGGGCTATCTATATTGACTAATAGGTGGAGATCACCATAAGTATGGTAGAGCCCATAGATAGGCGTAAGGATGAGTACAGGCTGCTTGCTATGCCAAAGACCCGACAGAGATGTGGTCTTAACCCCATAGTTCCAGATACACTTGCAAAGGGGGATGCGCAAGCTCAGCCACTAAAGAAGGCATCGATAGAGCCACATGTACCCTTAGCACAGTCATCTCAATATGAGGATTAGGCACAGTAGGCAAACGAGCCACAGGGATCCCAAAGGGCAGGCATAGACTTTGATTATGAGTTCAATATGCAGATTGATACACAGGATCTTCTGAGTGGATCACTACAGCCACCAGTGCACCTCAAATCTCCTATCAGACATCAGAGATCACCAGCTATGAGGCTAGGGAGGTTTTCTCCCTATGAACATCCAGGAGCATCCTATTCTTTAGCTCCTCTACCATCTGGTCATTCAAAGGTATCTACACCGATAGCTCCCTCAACTTCTGTTCCACCATCACCAATATAGACCCTCAATTTGAGGACATTTCCTGGAGACTAGTAGCATTAAAGGGTACTAGCAGGCACTAGGACTAGACATTACAAACCATACTTATGGTAGTACAGTCCCTTTAGGCATTACTAGCTGCTGTGCAGACATTGCAAGATGAGGTATAGGGTCTCAAAGCAGACATACTGGCTATAGGCTATAGGTTTGATTAGTTTTTACAGGTCATAGATGTTAGAGAGTATGCCCTAGAGCCCATGTAAAAGGGATGAATTTCATATGTATGAATTTATATTCTTAATAAAAGGCACTATTCATTTATTAATGATATGTTTAAATACATGGGTTTGTAAATCTTAAATTAATAAATAAAGTCCTTGATATTATAAACACAGTGCAAAGGCAATCATAAAAGCGCTCATGATATGAGGCGTCTATTGCATGCAAATGTGTTAATATCTAAATATCCCAAGTCATAGA
This sequence comes from Excoecaria agallocha, assembly GCA_037975025.1. NCBI lineage: Eukaryota > Viridiplantae > Streptophyta > Magnoliopsida > Malpighiales > Euphorbiaceae > Excoecaria > Excoecaria agallocha. The sequence continues at coordinate 11,639,080 of CM075807.1, read as the reverse complement.
ATTAACAAGATAGGACATTGTTAATTCGGACAAACTAGCACATGTTATGTTTCTTAAATGGTTCAAGCAGTGGTTCTCATAACAGTGATTATAGAAGATAATCAAAGATAACATGTGGATGCTTGTTAGAAGAACAAGTTCATTGGAGACCTGCAAAAAGAATCCTCACATGGATATTAAATCTATGTCAGTGAGGAATCTCTTCATAGCGATTGTGCAAGTATCCTTAGACTTGAGATCACCAAAGTTATCTTAAGTAGCATGTGGTATATTTTGACTCCATAACTTATTACTTCCAACTGGAAGCGAACATAGTTAGGAGATTGGGCATATCATGACCTACTTGAAGATAGTTGAGTGATTGACAAAGGATTCACCATCCCAGATTTAATAAGGGAAGTTATCTCGCATGATTCTATAATTGCCTTGTTCAAAGAATCTCTGGCCAGAGTAATATGCCAAGATGGATAGAGATCCATAAAGGGCATTTTGGGAATAATGATTAAATTATTAGAACATACATAATTATATTTATATGAGTTGACAGAAATCCATACTTAGAATCTAATTGAGATAAGAGTGGTTGAAGGACTAATTGCCCGGTAACTGTTCTATGGAAGGGTATAGTCAAACCACTTGACTTTCCTAACATTTGGGTAGTCATGATGTCTAGCTAGAGGCCACTCATGATTTGTATAATAGTGTATCATAAATATCAATATGCATTGATAAAATGATTTAAAGGACTTTAAATCATGTGAGTTTTGAATAGAACTAACAATTACATATTATACTACCAATATGGATAGGAATCCAATAAGTCACACACATATAGAGAAAAGGATAAAATGGCAAAATGACAAGGATAATAATATTTTATATTATTATGGGGATAGAGAAGTGAATAAGAGAATAATTAATTAAAGAGTTTAATTAATTATGATCAAGTAAAATTATTCACAGAACTTTTTAGAAATGTTCTGTAAAATGGACCTAATTAAAATAATATATTTCATAATTAATTATTATTGGACTATAAATGTTATAGGACTGATATAATAATTAATAGACCCATTGGAGGAATTATAAAGGCCCAAAGAAGTGAAGTTGGCACAGAAAGCCTCCAGAGGAAGGGCCACATGCCAACTACAAACAGAAGGCCTTAGAGGTCTAAATCTTGGACCAAAATAAATTAAATATGTTTCATAAGTGTTATGGAGCCTACATATTTAATTTGGTTGGATTTGTAATTCATTTGGCTAATTAAATCCAAGTATATGTACAAAGAGCCTAGTTTGTGGGTTTTGTGCATAGTCTTTTGTGAAAGGGCTTAAATTGGATTTAATTGAGCCTAAATAATTATAAATAATTCTAGAAGCCCAATTAATAATTCTACAGTAATTTTAAAGAGCCCAATCCCATTATGAAGTTGGATTTTTAACCTAACTATAAAAATCCAAGTGATGGTGTATTAAGGTTAAGTGTGAACAATTAAGAGAAAAGTTTTTCTCTCACTCAAAAAGCCTTAGCCGCAACCTTATCTAGCTAGCATCTAGGGTTTTCGGCCAACCCTTGTTTCTCCCAATTGTTGGTTTATTCTATCCTTCTCTTGTGTGGATTACTCATTGGAGGTGTTCGATTTTGGACACTGTGGTTTGCGACAACCCAATGAGAAGGAAAATCAATTGTTCAACAAAAATCAAAGGTGATTTTTCTTATTCTCATTAATATGTATATTGTAAATTCATGGCAAGATCAGATTTATTGGTTAAAAATTTTAAATTCCGCTTATGTATGAGATACATGTAACCGATAATTCTCAACGTATCAGAGCCTCGGTTTTGCCATGAATCTACAATTCTATATTTTTCTGCGGAATAAGTTTTATTTTTTAGTTATTTATTTCACAAACTTTAAAATATCAGATTTAATTTTTCATGAATGAGAAATATTGATTTCTGGATATATGTGATCAAATATATATAACGAAAAATAAAAACAATTCTTTTGAGAAAGGAATCATGATTTTGGCATGAATGGCTTTTAGTTTTCAATGATGTTTAGGGGCTGTTCTAAATTAAAATTTTATTGATCCACTCTAAGATCATTTTGATGATAATTTATGTGCTTAATATGTGATATTAAGCCATAGGATCAAACAAAATTAAAATCGAACAAGTTTTGCATGAAAACCAGTTTAATCGAAAAGTTCGATAAATTGGTGTTCTTCGTGTGTTTTTGGTGTGTTCATGTTTAGAAAAATTTTTAATCTTCTAAATCTGATATATCTGATATATTAATGTGTTTTTAATTAATTTGATTAATTACAATGGGCCTTGAATTAATTGGATTAATTTTAATTCATTAAAACCACTTAATGGGCTTAATTATGTTTACGGACTTGGTTTAAATTAGTGAATGACTTGGTGGACCTAAGGAGCTGATTTAAATCAAATATAATAAACTATAATTAAGTTTATTAATAGGTTTTAAGGGCTGAAGTGGGCTTGGCTCATTCCAAAAGGCCTAAATGGTCCAATAGACACAAAACTAGTTTGTGCGTGAACACATTTAGGGTTTAGTTTGGTGGGTTTCGGCCTACCCTTTATCTAAAGCCCAAATTTGATTCTTTTAATTATTTAATATGATTAATTAATTAAATAATCAATTAATAATTAATTAATAATCAATTGGATTGATTATTAAGGCAAGAACACATGCATGCAAAAGGGTGTCCTAAAATGGAAATTTCGAAAATGAAGAAGTTTTTTAATTTGATCACATTATAAAAATAACTCAAAAGCAAGTTTCAAGAGTTGAAATAAAGTTAGTAATCCATTACTTTATGCATTATAAATGCATATAAGGGTGTATGATTGGCATGATGGATAGTTATGGACAAGGCCCAATGTGATTGAGCATTATGCATGTTTTGGTCCAATGAGGACTTTCATGTCCCGACCACTTGTTTTTGGTTTGTATTTCTTTTCCAAATTGTAATATGTAATTAGATTACTTAGATTAGAATTAGAAATAGAGATGGAGACCATTATCAAGGAGCAAGATGGGCCGGATAGAGATCCAACAAGATTGAAGATAATGTAATTATTTTTACTTGTTTGAATCATGCATACTACCTAGGTGTGACCTTTTGATTTCCCTTTTGGCTCGGGAAATCAATGTAGTAAAGTCCATAACTATACCATATTTGTATGCTTATATTTATGTGATAGATATAAGATGCATACCAATGTATGCCAACCATGTATGATGAGACTTAATTAACTAAAACCCTCAAACAAATACTAATGCATATAAGCCTTCCATTAATTTGATAAGAACCAGAGTTTTTTATAGTGTGGATTGTTGACCACAGTCAAACTCACATTATATCGAATATGTTTAAATCTAATTAAATGGGTCATCTTAGCTAGCCCATTAGCTTGTTGACCATAGTCAAGGCTAATGGTTCTAGAGGCAAGATTAGGGAATGCATATATGATATGCATGCATCAAGAGTTGATGACCTAATGATCCAATAGTTGTGTAGAGACACAATTGGTATAGAGATACCTACCTTTCAAGGGTATGGAGTTTGGCTTGTTGATCACAGTCAAGGTCAAATTACATATCAAGGATTAGATATTGGCCCACTAGGAAAACCATCGGGTTTTCTCGGATTAAATAGTGAGGGCTATTAATTCGCAATAAAATAGTGGGAGTAAATGGATTAATTAAAGACCTAATTAATGCATATATATATATGAACATACTCTCATATGTTTTCTTTTTCACATCTAGGTCATCATCATGAGCACATCAAACATTAATATACGATCAATCTTGGATAACAAGCTGGTTGGCAGTAACTATTCTGACTGGATCAGGCAAGTGAGAATTGTTCTCAGAGCTGAAAAGATCCATTATGTCTTAGATAAAGATCCACCACCACTTCCATCAAATGATGCTATTGATGAGATCAAAGGCACTTATCGTAAATACATGGAGGATAGTGAAGCAACAGCATGTCTGATGCTGGGTACTATGTCCTCAAAGCTTCAAAAGCAACATGAGATGATGGATGCTAAAACCATCATTTTGCATCTAGAGCAGCTTTATTCTTCTCAGGATAGAACTGAGCAATATGAGAATGCTCGAGCTATATTTAGTTGCAAAATGATGGAAGGACTTCGGCTGCTACTCATGCATTGAAGATGTAAGGACCCAATCATGACCTTAATCGGATTATTATTAATTAACGAGTACTTTCGTTAATTAAGGCAAAATTTGAATTATTTTGTGATTATCGAGGTTAAGTCCCAATAGGGGTATTTTGGTAACTTCAGCATGTAAGTATATGAGTTAAGTTAAATTATATTTAAAGAAAAGGATGTAATTGAAGTGAATTAGAAAGTCTTGGGGTTAAGTTGAAAGAAATTAAAATAATGGGGGTTTAATTGTGTAAAAGGGTATAGTGGGGATTTCCCTTGGTGAGATATTTATCCCCCTATAAATTAGGATTTTGGGGAGAGCTGGAGAGGGGCATTTTTTAGGGATCTCTCTCTCTCTCTATGGTCACATTTTGGAGAAGAAAAACCTAGGGTTTGTGAGTTAACATCAAAGGTGTAAGGAAAAGAGAGAGAAGTAGATAGATCAAGTGAAGGAGAAGGAAGAATTTATGAGCAAAAGAGATAGATCAAGAGGATCAAAGAAAGAGTCGAAGCTTCAATAAGGTAAGGGACTATTATGATGATTTGTGAATGGGAATGCTATTGATAAATGTTGTCTATAGATGAAATTAAAGGAATTAGGGTTAGGTTTTTTGGATACGTAAATCGGGATGAAAGGGAAGACTGTTTGCTTTAAGTTGCTGAGTCATGAAGTTCTTCATGAGTCATGCATTTTTGTCTGACTCGTGAATTCCTTCACGAGTTGTGAAATGCACCCCTTTTTCCTCACTCGTGAAGCCCTTCATGAGTCATGAAATGCACCCCTTTTTCCTCACTCATGAAGCCCTTCATGAGTCGTGAAATGCACCCCTTCTTCCTCAATCGTGAAGCCCTTCACGAGTCGTGAAATGCACCCCTTTTTCCTCACTTTGTGAAGCCCTTCGTGAGTCATGAAATGCACCCTTTCTTCCTCAATCGTGAAGCCCTTCATGAAAATATTTACTTATATTTGATGGTATTCTAATGATTATACGCATGTTATTTGACCTTGCCCAAAGTATTGCACACTGATATTCCTCTATAATGACATGAGAATAATATGACATAACCTAATGAGAATAAGATAATAGTTGCAAGATTATAAGTCTAAGTTGAAAGAGTTTGGACATTTCCTTTTTAGGCTTAATCATGAGACCGTAGAAGTTAAGTTATGCTTTAAGTCATAATGGAAAGTAGTGATTAGCCTTGATATAGAGAAACATGCTTGTCCTTTTTCTCATGCCATGTATTTTGCTATGCAAGCCTCATACCCACAAGTAGAGTGCTGGCATATAAGATGGGATAATATTGCGTAAACATACTTGATGGTGAAATAATATAAGATAAAAGGTACAAGTGAGATGATTTGATACATACATGATCACTTTAGGGTATACAACCTGTGGTCTCTAATCTAATAGACTATAAAAGTAAACTAAGGGCTTAACTAAGAATAAGTGTTGACCTAAGGATGTAATTAGTGTATTTATCTTATTATATCGTTCATAACTACTTAATTATTATTTAAGTGATTATGTGTTGATATGAATGACTACGATATGGTATGGAAGCTACTTCCGGCGAATAACAACAAGGTATGTCATTGAGAACTGTTGATGAAATAGATAAATATAATATCTATTGTTGATGTATCTATGTTATGATAAGTGGTCTAATTTAATATGTGAACAGGTATAAATAGCAAAATCATGTATTGCCATAATTTAAGTTGCATTTATATGTTTATGGATATGCATTTGACATTATGAAAACTTTCAGTAGAAAGATCAATATTTTCATATTGCCTTATGGAAACCATGCATAATACTGTTTATGATGAGATAGATCAATGAAAGGTTATATTTTATTATGTTTGCATAATCATGCAACTATTATGATATGAATGAATGAAATTCGATGCAACTATGTGATCATATGATAGCATCTATATATATATATATATATATATATATACAGTAACCTATAGCTCAATATGGACATATGATTAAAATGATATGCATTCTTTTATGAAATGAGGCTATCAGCCAAATGAAGTACTAAGTAAAGAATAATTTGCTAAATCAAAGATGTTCTTACAATGGTTAAGCCTGCGGTCTTAGTTCAGTTATGGATTAGATAGGCATGCCTAAAGGGATATAGTTGCAGCTGCCATAGTTGACCCCGTTTGGGTCTTGTTCCTTAATGGAACCATCGTTCGGCCATTTTTGGGTCCATAGTTTGTTCCTTGCTAGAACTATTATTTGACCTCGTTTGGGTCCATTGTTTGATATCTTCGGATGTCCATAGTTTGATACCCTCGGGTATCCATTGCTACCCTTATCTACCCTATTGAACTAGTACTTAGGCAGGCTATGAAAGATGATAAATGTATATAAGATAAGGTAAAACATGCAATGATTGCTCCATTTATGTAATGTAAGCATGATGAATGGCCTACTATGGTGCTGTATCCTAATTCTTGTTGACTACAAACTATGTCTATGGAATGAGATGCCATATTATGTGTTCTATGATTATGATATCTTACATCTAATTATGAGAAAGGTTCTTGTGGGTGTATCAGTGTGAGTTAGTTCCACTAATAGGTTCCACGGTGAATAGATGGGCCACAAGCTTATAATATTGTATTAAAAGATTATACGAACTGTAGAATGCATAATGATCTTTATAAATGAGAAAGTTTGACAGGTCTGTATATGGTATGAAAACTTTGTCTGTTAATTATGATATGTAATACATGTTCGTTGAAATGACATGCAAACTTGTTAGTATGTATATGATCATTTAAACATATATATATACATATGTATGATTATGATATAAACCAAAGTGTAAAACATGATATAATATGATGTTTAAATTGCAATGATAAGATAGCATTAAGAGATAAGCTTGTATGAGCCAAAATGAGAATTGTATAAAGATATATGAAGAAATCATGTCTAATAATGACTTTATGATTGTTACATGACATAAGCACTTTCGTGTGCATGGATTTAATGTTGAATGCATAACTTATGTAAACATGTGATTAATGCATTAAGTTAAAGTTTGTACTATCAATAATCCGAATGTCTAAATTCTGAAGTAGTAAGGATCAAGAAGGGTATGAATCAAGCTAGTTTAAAGGAAGAAGAGAATAAATATGATGATAAGCAAATTGACAAGTTTCAAACAAAGACATTTTGTAAAATGTTCTAGACAATAGTAAAAATGGTATTCTTCAAAAGTCTTGGGGACTGCCCCAAATGTTCATGGTGAAATGATCAATATAATAGACTCTTTTGTTATTTTGTGTTATATGGGAACTTGCATATAATGAGGTTAATTATGTAAGGAAGTTAGCTATAAAGTTTGTTCCCCACTAAGCTTTATAGCTTAGCATGGGTTTGTTTATCCGTGTAGGTTTCAGGATAAACTCTAGTGGATCGATAGCTATAGTGGCTAGACAACTCTTGAAGAGAGGAGCTGACAAATTGCAGTTGTCTGAAGATTTCATTATGTATTGTCGGCCAATTATGTTAGGCCTTCTTATTTATTGTTAATGGCAATTTATTATGGCATGTAATTATGGCCTGTGCTATTAATTATTATTTATACCTGATCTCGATTAGGTATGGTTGATGATGATTGATGATTATCTATGGTTAAGGAATTAGGGTGTTACAGAAGATGTATGGGTATATTGAGCATTTGAGTAGACTTGGCTATGTAATGGATAATGATCTATACATAGATTTACTCTTGTACTCGTTGGCTCTAAGTTATACACCTTTCGTGCTTAACTTTAAAATGAACAAGATCCAAGTAACCATTCCTGAATTAATCAACATGCTCAAGACAGCTGATGGATCCTTTAAGAAGGATCCAAAAAGTGTCATAGTTGTCACTTCTGCTAAAGGCAAGAAGAAGAAGAAGAAGAAGAAGATAACCAAGGCACAGCCAAAGAATTGTGGTATCTATAAGAAGAAGATTGCCAAGAAAGAGAATCCCAAAGGAACTTGCTTCCATTGTGGAAAGGATGGTTATTGCAAGCATAACTGCAAGGCCTATCTAGATTCTCTCAAGGAGAAGAAGCAAGCTGATGCTTCTACTTCAGGTATTCATATGATTGAAATTAATACTTATTCTATTGCTTCAAAACAATCTTGGGTATTAGATATCGGATGTGAATCTCACTTATGTAATGATCTACAGGGGCTTAGAAGCTTTAAAAGAGTTAGAAAGGCAAAAATATGTTTGCAGTCAGCTACTGGACGAAACATCTCTACAACGGTTGTGGGGACTTACCATTTACCTCTTCCAAGTGGATTAGTACTGGAATTAAATAATTGTTATTATGTTCCAACTTTATCCAAGAGTATTATTTCTTTCAGTTGTTTATTGAATGATTATGATATTTCTTTAAAGGACAAGTGTTGTTATAATTTTAAGAACAATATATTTTATGCAAAAGCTATCATTGAGAATGGTATATTTGTTCTTGATTTAATTAAAGAAGTGCATAATGTAGATACCAAGAGAATAAAACATGATAATTTAAATACCTCTTATTTATGGCATTGTCATTTAGGCCATATAAATGAGAACCATACGACCAAATTACACAAGTCAGGTGATTTGGGATCATTTAATTATGATTAATTTGATACGTGCGAATCTTGTTTATTGAGAAAAATGACAAAAGCTCCCTTTATTGGTAAAGGAGAATGAGCTAAAATGGTTTTGGACTTAATACATTTAGATGTATGTGGTCCAATGACTACACATGCCAGAGGAGGTTACTCCTACTTCATTACTTTCATAGATGATTATTCTAGGCTTGGATACATCTATCTAATGAAATATAAATTAGAAACATTTGAAAAGTTCAAAGAATTCAGAAATGAAGTAGAGAAACAACTTGGTAAGAGTATTAAAACACTTAGATCAGATCGAGGTAGAGAGTACTTAAACCAAGAATTTCAAGATTATCTTAGAGATAATGGGATTTTATCTCAATGGACTCCACCATTTACAACACAACACAATGGTGTATCTGAAAGGAGAAATCGAACACTATTAGATATGGTTCAATCAATGATGAGCCGAGTATACTTGCCTAAGTCCTTTTGGGGATATGCACTAGAAACTACTGTTTATATGTTAAACAGAGTTCCTAGTAAATCAGTTGATGTTACTCCATATGAGATTTGGAATAACAAGAAACCCATGCTTTCTCATATGAAAGTATGGGGTTATCCTGCTTATGTGAAGAGGACAATGTCAGAAAAACTAGATGTTAAGTCTGACAAATGTTTATTTGTGGGATATCCAAAAGAAACCTTTGAATATTATTTCTATCATCCCTTAGAACAAAAGGTGTTTGTTTCAAGGCATGTTATCTTCTTGGAAAGAAAATTTCTCCTACGAGAGGATAATGGGAGTAAAATTGAACTTGGTGAAGTTCAAGACCCACAAATAGAAGTAGATCAACCGATTGAACCCAAGACTGAATTTCATAATGATGAGATTATAGTTAAACCTGATTATACACAAAATCTTAAAAGATCTACTAGGATGTGTTCTATCCCTGTGAGATATGGATTTCACATTGATTCGGATAGAGGCAAAACTATAGTAGAGGACAATGAGCCTACAAGCTATCAAGAAGTTTTGAACAGTTCAGAACGTGATTTATGGCTTAAGGCTATGCATTCTGAAATGGATTCCACGTATGAGAATAAAGTATGGACTTTAACTCAACCACCTGAAAGGATAAAATCCATAGGGTGCAAATGGGTCTTCAAAAAAAGACCGACATGGAAGGTAATATAGTTACCTATAAAGCTCGCTTAGTAGCAAAGGGCTAGTATCAAAAAGAAGGTATTGACTATGATGAAACCTTTTCTCCTGTAGCGATGCTTAAGTCTATAAGAATACTTTTAGCCATTGCAGCTCATTATGATTACGAGATTTGGCATATGGATGTGAAGACAGCTTTCCTAAATGGAAATCTAACTAAGGAACCGGAAGGGTTCACATCAAGAAATGGCGAAAAGGTATGCAAGCTTTAAAGATCCATTTATGGATTGAAGCAAGCCTCTGGGAGCTGGAACATATGATTCAATGAGACAATCAAAGAGTTTGGTTTCTCACAGAATGAAGATGAACCTTGTGTGTATAAAAGGGTCAGTGGCAGTGCAATTATCTTCCTGGTTCTATATGTGGATGACATATTAATCATGGGAAATGACATTTCTCTTCTCCAATCTGTTAAAATATGGTTATCCAAGCAATTTTCCATGAAAGACCTTGGAGAAGCATCATATATTCTAGGAATAAGGATCTATAGAGATAGATCCAATAGGTTGCTAGGTCTTTCTCAAAGTACATATATAGATAAGGTATTGAAGAGGTTCAATATGGATCTCTTTTAGAAAGGGTTTATACCCATGGTGTATGGGAAATACCTTTCTAAGTCTATGTGTCCGCAGACACTAGAGGATAGAGAGAGCATGAATAGAATACCATATGCATCAGCAATTGTTTCTATCATGTATCTATGTTATGTACACATCCAAATGTAGCATTTGTTTTTAGTGTCACAAACAGATTCCAATCCAATTTTGGAGAGGAACACTGGACAGCTATCAAGATAATCCTTAAGTTCTTGAGAAGGACTAAGGATATATTCTTGGTATATAAAGAGGGCAGTTTGGAAGTAAAAGGGTATACAAATGCCAGCTTCCAATATGACAAAGATGATTGTAAATCACAGTTTGGTTATGTGTTTATAATGGGAGGAGGAGCAATTAGTTGGAAGAGTTTCAAACAAGAAACAACTGTTGATTTCACGACAGAAGCTGAGTACATTGCTGCTTTGAAAGCAACCAAAGAAGCAGTCTGGATCAAAAAGTTCATATCTGAACTAAGAGTGTTGCCTAGCATTATTGATCTGATTCCTTTATATTGTGACAACAATGGAGCCATTGCGCAAGAAAAGGAACCACGGTCTCATCAGTGATCTAAGCATGTTCTCAGATGCTACCATCTCATAAGGAAAATAGTAGTTAGAAATAATGTGAAAATAGAAAGGGACCCTGAAGATGATAATGTGGTGGATCCCCTCACTAAAGCACTTTCTCATATATGAGGCTAGGGAGGTACCCTTAGCACAGTCGCCTCAACATGAGGATTAGGCACAGCAGGCAGACAGGCCACAGGGATCCCAAAGGGCAGGCATAGACTTTGATTACGAGTTCAATATGAAGATTGATACATAGGATCTTTTGATTGGATCACTACAGCCACCAATGCACCTCAAATCTCCTATCAGACATCTGATATCACCAGCTATGAGGTTAGGGAGGTTTTCTCCCTATAAACCTCTAGGAGCATCCTGTTCTTTAGCTCCTCCACCATCTGGTCATTCAAAGGTATCTACACCGATAGCTCCCTCGACTTTTGTTCTGTCATCACCAATATAGGAACCTATAATCCCTCTATTTGAGGATATTTCCTGGAGACTAGTAGCATTAAAGGATACTAGCAGGCGCTAGGACCAGACATTAAAAACCATACTTATGGTAGTACAGTCCCTTTAGGCATTACTAGCTATTGTGCAGACATTGCAAGATGAGGTATAGGGTCTCAAAGCAGACATACTGGCCATAGGCCATAGGCTTGATGAGTTTTTACAGGTCATGGATGTTAGAGAGTATGCCCTAGAGCCCATGTAAAAGGGATGAATTTCATATGTATGAATTTATATTCTTAATAAAAGGCATTATTCATTTATTAATGCTATGTTTAAATACATGAGTTTGTAAATCTTAAATTAATAAATGAAGCCCTTGATATTATGAACACAGTGCAAAGGCAATCATGAAAGTTTTATGATATGAGGTGTCTATTGCATACAAATGTGTTAATATCTAAATATCCCTAGTCATAAAATTAACAAGATAGGACATTGTTAATTTGGATAAACTAGCACATGTTATGCTTCTTGAATGGTTCAAGCAGTGATTCTCATAACTGTGATTATAGAAGATAATCAAATCTAACATATGGATGCTTGTTAGAAGAACAAATTCATTGGAGACCTGCAAAGAGAATCCTCACATGGATATTAAATCTATGTCAGTGAGGAATCTCTTCATAGTGGTTGTGCAAGTATCCTTAGACTTGAGATCACCAAAGTTATCTTAAGTAGCAGTGGCATATTTTGACTCCATAACTGATTACTTCCAACTGGGAGTGAACATAGTTAGGAGATTGGGTATATCATGACCTACTTGAAGATAGTTGAGTGATTGACAAAGGATTCACCATCTCAGATTTAATAAGGGAAGTTATCTTGCATGATTCTATAATTGCCTTGTTCAGAGAACCTTTGGCTAGAGTAATATGCCAAGATGGATAGAGATCCATGAAGGGCATTTTGGGAACAATGGTTAAATTAATAGAACATACATAATTAGATTTATATGAGTTGATAGAAATCCATACTCAGAATCTAATTGAGATAAGAGTGGTGGAAGGAGTAATTGCACGGTAACTGTTCTATGGAAAGGTATAGTCAAACCACTTGACTTTCCTGATATTTGGGTAGTCATGATGTCTAGCTAGAGGCCACTCATGATTTTTATAATAGTGTATTATAAATATCAATAGGGATTGATAAAATGATTTAAAGGAGTTTAAATCCTATGAGTTTTGAATAGAACTCACAATTACATATTATACTGCCAATATAGATAGGAATCCAATAGGTCACACACATATAGAGAAAAAGATAAAATGGTAAAATGACAAGGATAATAATATTTGATATTATTATGGGGATAGAGAAGTGAATAAGAGAATAATTAATTAAAGAGTTTAATTAATTATGATCAAGTAAAATTGTCCGCATAACTTTTTAGAAATATTTTGTAAAATGGACCTAATTGAAATAATATATTTCATAATTAATTATTATTGGAATATAAGTGTTATAGGGCTAATATAATAATTAATAGATCCATTGAAGAAATTATAAAGGCCCAAAGAAGTGAAGTTAGCGCAAAAACCCTCCAAAGGAAGGGCCACACGCCAACTATAAATAGAAGGCCTTAAAGGCCTAAATCTTGGATCAAAATAAATTAAATATGTTTCATAAGTGTTATGGAGTCTACATATTTAATTTGGTTGGATTTGGATCCAAGTATATGTATAAAGGGCCTAGTTTGTGGGTTTTGTGCATAGTTGTTTGTGAAAGGGCTTAAATTGGATTTAAATGAGCCCAAATAATTATAAATAATTCCAAAAGCCCAATTAATAATTGTCCAGCAATTTTAAAGAGCCCAATCCCATTATGAAGTTGGATTTTTAACCTAACTATAAAAATCCAAGTGATGGTGTATTAGGATTAAGTGTGAACAATTAAGAGAAAAGTTTTTCTCTCACTCAAAAAGCCCTAGCCGCCACCTTCCCTAGCTAGCATCTAGGGTTTTTGGCTAGCCCTTGGTTCTCCCAATTGTTGGTTCATTCCATCATTCTCTTGTGTGGATTACTCATTGGAGGTGTTCGATTTTGGACACTGTGGTTTGCGACAACCCGATGAGAAGGAAAATCAACTGTTCAACAAAAATCAAATGTGATTTTTCTTATTCTCATTAATATTTATATTGTAAATTCATGGTAAGATCATATTTATTAGTTAAAAATTTTAAATTTCGCTTATATATGAGATGCATGTAATCGATAATTCCCAATAATGGATGGATCCCTCACCCGGATCAAAAAGTAAGGGAACCACATCAAGGGTGAGGTTCCTAGAGGTAAACAAGCTGTGGTAGAAATGGACGAGCAGCTGAGGAGGTACATCGGGGATATGAGGGGTGACCTAATGAGATACCTATAACACCACTCTAAAGTTGTTCTTGAGGTAGGACAGGGATCAAAGAGGCTAGCAGGGGTGATAGCACAGATCCTGTAGCCCTTAACAACAGCATTGTCTAGCTTCAGATTTATGTTTGAGCAGTTGGGAAAGCAGCCGCCAATAGCACCATAGGCTATGGCACCATCTAGACCATTAGCTCCTAAACCTCCACCGATGCTGGCTTACCACAGAGCACTAGGGCTGCCTTATTAGGCTCCATTTTATTCAGGGAGTTGTTGTTTTGTTCAGAAAATTTTGATGTGTATAAAAGATAAAACATATATTTATTTAATTTGAGTATATATTTTATGTTTATGATCGCTTTCATTTATGTTTGGCACTAAAAAATGAAACTGATAATAAAATATACAAGTAAAATGGCAAAATATGACAACAAGTAATGATGTAAAAGAAAATAAAAGAAGATAAAACAAAGCAAAAGAAAAGAAAAGGTCCCAAAAAAAGACAAATGCAATAAACAGCACAGTAATACTTAGCATTTCACACAGCAAGTACTCAAACCCATACCTGGGGGCATATATCTACTCTTTCTAACAGACATTCTTATCCATCATAATGAATCACAATGCTGATGTTGACAACAAAGAACTATTGGACAAGAGGCATAAACTCGATGACAATGAAAATTTTGGAAAGATACAGAGTGGGGAAGATACAGCTTTAATTATGATGGTTTTCCCTATATTAATGCCAATCTGCAGAGTGGTGACATAGTTATTGGCAATTGCTCCAGAAAAGCTTTTAGCATCTTATTGACTTCTCACATATGCATATTTGTCAGAAATCTCCTCAATGGCTTCTCACTTATACATATTTGTTAGAAATCTCCCCAGTGGACAGATGCTTATTTGTCAAAAATCTCCCCAGCAGAATATTGCTTCAAGAGAGAAGTACCCATACCTCGCAAAGGCAATTAGCCAATAGGCTGACTCTAATTTTAGTCAAGTATAACAAATTGTTCTAATTATGCATGCCCTAAGCGCTAATTAAATGCATCCAAACTACCTGATTTTGCATGCCCTAAGCACTAATAATGGGAAAACCTTATTTTTTGTCTCAATTCTACATGTCCTGGGCACTAGTTGGATAAGTGTAGACTCGTCACCTTCAATGGAGTTAGTCTAAAGCCACCTCAATTCTGTATACCCCAAGTGCTAATTAGACGCATTCAAATAACCTAATTATACATACCCCACGTGCTAATCGGAGTTAATCAATTTGTCCCGGTTCTATATACCCCAGGTGCTAATCGGACAATCAACTAAGATTAACACATCGATAAACTAATGTTAAATATCTAAATGAGGGTTAACACATCTATAAACAAATGTTAACTACTCGAATCAAGGTTAACATGTCGACAAGCTGATGATAACTACCCAGCCAAGAGACTTACTACCTTAGAAGGTATATGTTTTAATCAATCAAGAGATTTGTTACCTCAGGTATGCGACTTTTTCCATTTCACTTTGAGTTTTGGCTCACTTTGGCACTAGTGCACTAGTTTTCCAAAATTGGGGGCAGCTATAGACACTGTGACCTAAGGCAGTCTAAATCAGGGTTACCCGATGATGAGAACATAGCATATTGCTAACAAGAAGTTCGGATCTCGAAGCTCCGATCATGAATTTCTCACTTTTTCTCAAAGATTCTTCATTATTTTCTAAGTATTTTCAAATATTTCCAAGTGTTTTGATAATTATGAATTATAGTATGTTTTTAGTATGTGTTTAGTGTGTTTATTATGTCATTCTGGTGTTTATTTATTTAATTTAGTGTTTATTTGCTAAGTTTATCATAACATGTACCTAATTGCATAAATTAGTGTTTTTAGGTGTGAAATTGAAGAAAAAAAAAGATTTAAGGGCAAAAGAGAAAATTCAACCTTTAAAGATTTTTGAAGACAAAGAATTCATGTGTTTAGTCCAGAAGCCAGCCACTCGGTAGAGGCAATTCTCACTCTACCAAGTAAGGTATGAGAAGAAGGCTCACTCAATGGAGTGAATTTTCACTTTACCAAGTCATCTTAAGGGACAAAGTCAGAGTAGGCTCACTCGGTAGAGTGAATTTTCACTCTACCAAGGCAAGGTTGTTGAATTGGATTATGACTCTACTTTCTTCTAGTTTGGGAAGCTTTGGCAGCCAAATTTCTTTCAATATTGGTTTATTTAAGCAACAAAGAACACCAATTTTGGGGACACTCATTATTTTTACGAATTAAAAGTCTTAGTTCAAGTTAGTTTTACACTTAGGGTTTGGAGGCTACAATTGAAGACTTTGAAAAGACTTCGAGAGCAGTTGAAGAGTTCTATGTGTTTGTATCATTTTTAAGATGAATTGTGAGTGGTTCCTTTACTTTTGTTAGAAGGATACTTGAATCCTTAAACTTTTATTATAATGACTTAGTTATGCTTTTAATTTAATACAAGTTTGATTATTTCTTAGTTTTGAGTAAATTCTTATCTCTGGTTGTATTAAGATTGATTATTAATTTATTTGATTAATAGTTGGTGATTGATTTAAGTATGATCTATGATATGCATGTTATTGGTTTAGTTCATTAGTATTGATATATGATTATTTTTTGAATTTGAGGTAATTGTGTTGGTAAGAGTGGATTAAAACTAAGAATAGGTTGAAGTTAAGTTTGCTTGAAAAAGAGTTTAATGGATGTCTAGGAGTTTAAAACTAGATTTTTATGTTAGGTGTTAAATTATTCTGAATAAGAAGGTTTAATACGTAGAACGATAGTCTAAATAAGCTATCTAGCTTTATATAACTAGTTTTTCCATAATTACTTGTGGAATTTTTAACTGAGCCATTGCAATATTAGTTAAGGTGGATAATCCTTTAGCAGAAGTTGTCTTTATTATTGATTTTTTTATCAATGTACATTACTTGCTTTGTTTAAATATATGTTTATTGGCTTAAGTGTCTATTTAATTGTATTGGTTTCATTACTTTAGTTATTTAAGTTCCTATTTTTAGTTTCTTTAATTCTTCATCATTACAAAACTTGGGATTTCTCTTACTCTTTACACACAATTTTCATTCTAAAATCTGAACAAGTTTGCACTTACATAGTTTTCGTTGAGTTCGATATTTGGGATCTTAATTATATTTTTCTATATTACAAGCCGATCTAGTATACTTGCTGGACACTAGTCAAGTTTTAACAAAATATGCATAATGACCTTATTTTAAACCTTCAATAGTGTCATATGGTCGTTTGTCATTTGAGGGATGCCTGTCTATGGGTTCCTCTACCCTATGCAAGCCAAATAAGGGGCATTTTGGGAATTTCTAAGTTTAGTGCTGAGGGACCGCTACCTCTCATTAAACGACATTCATCCTTAGCTCGAAACCCAAAATTTTCACATTTCTAAATTTTCAAAAAGGCAGTTATTATCTCAAAAGATTGGGTTCCAGATTTAGGGGGTTTTATCTCCAAATTTGGAGAGTTTTAAGTTGGAATTCAACTTAAACTCTTCCTTAGGTATAACATCTAAAATCTAGGGTTTGGAAAATGGAGCAATCATCTTTCTTGAGAGAGCCACCTTAGAGGAGAGGAAGATTTGATTTTTTTCTCTCTCTAAACCTTGTGCTCTAGCAATCTTTATTTGACACGCACATACAAATAAATTTCACATTTATTTTTTAAAACGATAACCATGAATTAGAGTAGAGATCTAGACTACTATAATCATAGAGTCAGAATATCTCTTGAGGTTAATATTTTAAGCTCATTCTCAGCTTCTCTCTCTCTAATTTATTTTGCATGATTTTGTGATTCCTTGATATGTATTGAAATGTTTTGATTATTATAATTCGAATGATATGCATGTTTAATTGAGTTGTGATGTGTTTTTGGACTATTAAATATGTTAGAGGCATGATAGGTTTTTGGATTCTTCCATTGTTGCACATGTGAAGTGTTTTCTTTTATTCTTCTAATTTTGTAATTATAAGGGGTTTAAGTGTAGTTGATGCATGTTTAGTTGTCATAAATTAGCTTTAGCATGATTTAGGACCCTAAGGATGTATGTTTAGGCTTAGAAATTCATTTTGTATCATTTATTGCATTTTGCCATGCTTTCCTGCATTCTGTTTCTATCCAGAGGTGACGGACGGGAAGACAACCCCAAAGGATAGTTGTCCATCATTCGACAGATGAGATGTCTTAGGTCTACCTCTTCGTCCTATCCCTCGCTTCTCCGAGGCCATCCCTCGCCTGTCTTAGGCGTCTGTAAGAGTATTTTGAGGTTTTTTTATATGCTTTTATGTATTTTTATACCATTTATTTATTTCTTATCATATTTATGCATTATTTGATATGATTTTTGTGTCTGTATGATGTGATTTTGTACCTGAGTACATTTTGTTTGTGTAAAATAAATGTAATTATTTTTATCACATTATTTAAGAATACTAATTAATTTGTCCTTTTGATGTGATTTTTTCAAGTATTTATTACCTTTGTTGCGGAGGGTTTTATGGGGTTTTTTGCATGGAAAGTCATGCTCCCGAGGTGATCACCCCTAGTCCTGGTTATCATGGTTAATCATTTACTCTCTCATTTTTTATCTTTGGATTTCATTCTTTTCTTTCTATTATTTGTTTATTTGATATTTCATTTTAGATGTATTATTGTTCGAGATTATAATAGTTAGTAAAAAAGATTTGTGTGCATGATAAAATACAAGTAATTTAAAATGTTTTATATTAAATAAATTGGTTTTTTATTCCAAAACATGGACTAATGTCCAATTTTTAGCCCAAACCCACACAAAACAAATATGCGATTTTTGTAAAATATGCATGAGGGAACCAATGTTCCTAATCCAGAACAAACACCCCAATTTTATAGGATGGTTTGCTTATGTAATAATGAAGTAGGTCTACTTTATTATTTTCATCACTTTATTTATGTGAATGGATGTTTATTTAATTCTATGCTTTTGTATCATGTGAGAGAAGAGAGTGGATTGATACTTAAAACTCATTTATAAAATAATACTTTACCAAGATGCATAATAAGAGTGATACATTAGTCTTTGTTTGGGCATCAAAAGGAAGAGATTCCTTTTTCAATATTATGTTGGGTGACAACTTCATGACACCTACCTCTTTTGAGCCCATTAATAGATGCTTTCGTGATTTGACTACCAACAATAATTTTGATTTAATCCCTTTTTATTGTAAAATAACTAATTTATGAGGAGCCTTTTTCGGTCTCAAACCCTAAAAGTGGGTCTCCAAAAGTGAACTCGGGACCCAAATATGGCTCCAGCACGCTTCATAGTTGTATTTTCGAAAAAAAATGGTAAAAACACGGCATGTTGC
The DNA here is from genome assembly GCA_037975025.1 of Excoecaria agallocha. Taxonomy (NCBI): domain Eukaryota; kingdom Viridiplantae; phylum Streptophyta; class Magnoliopsida; order Malpighiales; family Euphorbiaceae; genus Excoecaria; species Excoecaria agallocha. The sequence goes on along the minus strand of CM075807.1, from coordinate 11,619,580 downwards.
GTAATTTCCTCTAAAACTTTTGTGTATATTTGTGTGAAAACCCCTATTAGTTTTGTACCCATAAGTTGTGTGCTTTATATAATACCGATCTAATACTCCAATAATGGCCCATGATAAAGGGCCCAATTCACTACTAATACTTTTTAATTAGCAACTAAAAGAACCAGTAGGCAATAAAATGAAATTCTTTGCTCAAACTCTAAAAGAACCCTCTTTTGGATTCTCTTCAAAGCTTCTCCAACTCTCTGTCTCGCTATTTCAATATAAATTCTTTTTACTATTTCTCTTCTCATGAAAATCGAAGTAGACTCAATAATCAGCAATCTCAAGCACATAGTTATTAAAATCGGACCGGACCGATCAATCGAACCGATTTAACTGCAAATTGACAGGCTAATCGGTTGATTCAACTACTGAAAATCCGATTGACAAAAAATCGGATTGAACCGAAAAAAATCGGGTAGAACCGAAAAATTAGAGAATCGGACAAAATCGGATTTTTTGCTAAAAAATGTAAAAAATCAATTTTTTTTGAATTATTTCACCCACCCACCCACACACACACACACACACACACACACACACACACACACACACACATATATATATATATATATATATATATATATATATATATATATATATATATATATATATATATATATATATATATATATATATATATATATAATTTGAAAAAATTAGTATTTTGAATTCTAAATATATGTCATTTAATAATTTAATATGCTTATTATCTATTTGGATCATTATAATAGTATATTAAATTATTAAGTAATATTTTTAAAATTTAAAATATTAATTTTTTACAAATAAATAAATAATGAAATTTAATATATATATATATTATTTATTTGAAAAATTAGTATTTTAAATTCTAAAAATATCACTTAATAATTTAATATACTTATTATCTATTTGAATTTATTGTAATTAAATATAATTATACTCATATATGCATGGTTAATATTTTTTATATTTACTTTATTAGTATTCCATCTAAATATGAAATTATTTTTATGATATGATTATATTTTTATATTTTTAATATATGATATTCAATAATTCATAATTAATCATTTATAATAATAAAATTAAAATTATATTTTATAATTTATTATTAAAATATTTATAATATATATATGATATTTGATAAATATTTTTTTAATTTTTATATAATAATATTTAAAAAATTATAATAATTTTTAATATTTTAAAAATAAAAAAAAATTCGATTGAATTGATCGAATCACAAACTTCAGTCTTATTAGTTCTTTATTCCGACTGATTTTAATAACATTGCTCAAGCATGGTTATAAAGCTTTGTCCGACGTCAAGTGGGCGTCAGCTTCTAGGTTTCACACATCGGTGGCTGGTGTTCTTGCTCTTGCTGGTCTGGTTTTGGCTTTAATTAAAGATCGAAACTTTGGGAATTTAACTCCCTTTTCTTGGTCCTCTAATAAAGAAAAGCGTTGGGCGAAGCTCTTCTTAGTTCCTGGCTTGCAGAATCTTGGTAATAATTGCTTTTTAAATGTCATACTGCAGGTATGATCACATTTTGGCACTGGGTATATTAGTTTCTATTTGATTCATTAGAAAATTAAATGGTAGTTGAAGGAATTTGGGATGTGCGCAGTTATCATGTTTTTTCTCTTGTTTTCTTTTATAAAACGAAAAACTTTCTGATTGAACATCGAACAAATGCAGTCAACGCTAGTTTTAGTATCTTCTTAGGATTTTCTGCTCCAAGTAAAATGGAATCTTTAATTCTATTGTTTCTCAATAGGGGAAACCATTATGTTCTCATTTTCTTTTTAATTACCAGGCTCTAGCTAGCAGTTCATATTTCCAACATTTTCTTGAAACTGTCATAGAGGAATGTGACTCATCAGCCAATGGAGAGTGGAATGAAAATTTGCAGCTTACAGTTGCTTTAGCAGCTTTGTTAGAAGGTATGCAGAAATTACATCGCATCCAAATTTTGTCACCTCAAATTTGGATGGAAGTTCTGAAATTTATATACAATGTAATATTTACAGGTTTTCTCTGTTTTATTAGATTAATGAATCTAAACTTGGTACAGAATGCAGATAAAACCTTTATTTGAATCTGGAAGTTGAAATAATTATAAGATATATTTGTGCCCACTTCAAAGAAACTTTTTATCGTTAACACTGATTCTGGCAATGTTAGCTAAAATAATGCAGACCCCTCGTTTAAAATTAATCTTTCCAAACATCACTTTAGTGTTTTTTTTTTTAAGAAAAAAGATAAAAGATAAAAGATAAAAGATAAAAACAATTATGATTATTGGTTTGTGTTTCCTTCTGAGCAATACCATGCCTCAGGAGCCACAGTTGAAGGGTTGCAGGAATTTTTTTTATCATGGACTTCCTCAATTTTCTGACATTTTCATGCTCCTAATTTGAGGTTCAATTCCAACTGATGTGAAGCACTCGTGGATATGTAGACATGTTAAGAAAGAATATTATCTTAATTTTCCGAAAACAAGTATTATGAATAATTTTGTAATTTGTATTGAATGCTAGTGAAAGCTGTCTCTTTCCACTGAAAGAATGTGAGGTTTCAATTGTTCTCTGCGTTTACCAGTTCACTATAAGGGTTCAATAGATCATTTCTGATAGATTTTTTATTGGTTCCCAAGAAACAATTTTGACTCAGTCTGAACTCTGATGAAGTGCTATCTGTATGTACTGAAAATTTTGGGTAGATTGTTGGATCTATACAGTGATTGTTCTATTTCTGTAGAATTATCTTCTGTTGGACAGAGGAGAATTGTGTTGAATCCATGGAAAGTGATGCTTGCAATGACTGATTCTATTCAAAATTTCAGTTTGGCTGGCCAACAGGTCTGAGTGCATTTTCAATGGTATTCTAACTAGCAAATTATTTTCCAATTATTGATTTTTAATTTTTCTGTGTTTAGGATGCTGAAGAAGCATTTGTTCGTCTTTTATCTTCTTTGAGAGAAGAGTTTTCAGATTCTTACAATCCAAGCCAAAGTTCTCTGTTGGATGCTTTTGCTTCTAATTTGAGGATTATTGCTCCAAAGAGGGATGAAATCCAGAATGAACGTGAAAGGTGGAAGAAAAATTTCCTAGGGCCATTTGATGGGATTCTTAGTAGCATTTTAGCTTGCCAAACTTGTTCATATCAGGTTTGTGATTCTTACCCCTATTTAATGCTCCGTGTTTGCAGTGTATGTATATCTATTTTCTTCTCTGCCTTCATCCTTGCATAAATATTTCAGATTGTATGATGTTTGGAACTTGTGCAAGTTAGTAATCATTGTTCAGAGCACTGCATGGATATATGTAGAATTGTATAGCCCATGCGGTTTAATTGCAGTTCTGTTGTTTTGCAGATTTCATTGAATTTTCAATTTTTTCATAGCGTGCCACTTTTGCCAGTGCTAGAGAATGGTGGTACCATTGTACGTTAAACAAAGGTTTCAATATTTAGTAATTGCCATGTTATAAATGGTTCAAGCTTGTCTTAGCAATTATTTTTTCATCAACAATGGTGTAGCCCGGGTTTTTAATTTTTGAAACAATGAACTAGATGGCTGGATGTACTTTGGAGGATTGCTTGAAGCAGTTCGTGGTTGCCGACTAAGTTGAGAATTATAGCTGCAGCCACTGTTGGCACATTGCTGCTATGAAGTATTTGTCTTTAAGAGGCGCAAAAGAGGTGACTCCACCATTATTTGCTCTTTTATTCTTAATCACTGAGAGTTAGCTTGTCAGCACCCATCGAGTGGATCTGGTGCCTCTCAAGGAGACATCTATATGCATTTCTCTTTTTCCTTGTCGCATAATTCATTTTCTTTTGTTCTTCTCATTTTAAATTTTACAGTGGGCTTACTTGGGATTTTCAATTTTCCTTGCCCTCTATTGATCATTTTTCACTTTTTTTGCCTAGTCTGCTCTCCCTTTACATGGGCCTTAATTTGGTTCTTCATTTTTTCTGATCTTTCTTCTGGAATTCTGAGTGATGTATATGTAATAGTCTCATACTGACATGTCTTTTCTGACTTCTTGTTTTAGACAGAGATCGAAAGACTTAGGTGTGTTGTACATGATTCTTGTACCTGCCATAGTATTTCTCATCTTGAGAGTCTACCATGGTCAAATAATTTTTCATGCACCTTAAAGCAACTAAGTATTGCCCGCTGTCCAAAGGTATGAATGCTTTTTTTACTTGTTACAGCTGAACCCAAAGTACACTAGAATTTATGCCTTAAAGGTTTAATGCATTATTTGCATGATGTAATTACATACTCAACTATTGGACTTGATTACTTTGTGGGAACTAGCTAAGTGCCAAATCCAGTGGCTCAATCCCAATGTATGTTGGAGTTCTATTGAGAATAAGTAAAGATGTGGTTTCATGAAAATATGAAACTCGTTGTACCTTCTAGAGAGGAAAGGAACAAGATTTTTTTGCTTTAGAATAGTCTAGATTGGACTATGGGTTTGGGTCATGAAAATATGAAACTCGTTGTACCTTCTAGAGAGGAAAGTAAAAAGATTTTTTTGCTTTAGAATAGTCTAGATTGGACTATGGGTTTGGGTATGTCTTTAACCTATTGTTAATACTTTCAAAGATACCACTATTTCAGCTTTCTTCAAAACAATATGGAGAAAGTAGCACTGGAAAAAAAACCTTCTGCTGTGACTTTCAAAAATAAATCTTCTGCCACTTGTAAATTGGATATTTTGCCCATGATTTCTTCCTCATTTCATCGTATTTTGTAGAATTTACTGTAGTTGCCACAAATATTCAATGGTACCATCATGCACTTGCAGATTTTGTGCATTCATTTACAACGTGCTTCCATAAATCATTTTGGAGAATTTGTTAAACTTCAGGTATTGAAATTTTCCCTGCTTGGCTTTTCATGTTTAGATTTTTCTTCATTGTTTTAAAGGATAAATTTATTGAACTTGCTATTACACCTTGCCTTGAATTGATACAAAATGAAGATTTCTGCATACTGTTTGTGTTGGTGACTGTAGGGCCATGTCAGATTTCCATTGATTTTGAACATGCTTCCCTTTACATTGGAAAAGCTGCAATGTTCAAAACCAAGCCCTAATGTGGACTGTTTTACTGTGCAATCTGATGCAACCATGCTGAATTCTGCATATAGGCAAAGTTCTTATGCAAAGGTCTTGGCAACAGACAAATCTGGGTGTGATGGACATATGGGAACGCTTCTTGGAGAATCCAGTTTGTGCCAAAACGTAAGTTATTCCAGTACCATGTCTGCAGAAGTAAGCTTGGAAGCTAGTGACAAGGTAGGCTGAACTATTGCTGATATGGATGTATTTTATATGATAATGTTCCTGTCCATTTCTTATACATGTCTATGGCCTGCATGCATGGGCGATCTGGTCCTTTCCTGTGGAACAGTAGTCTTCTCAATCAGATGATCTGATAAAAAATTCTAATGTCCTGAACCCTATTTGTAATTTCCAATTTTTAACTATCTTGTATAGCGTTAATAGTTGTGACTTGAAGTAGGGATGGAGCCAGCACAAAAGTTGTAGTATGACATCTGTGTAGAACCATCACAGAGGGTTGTTTTTCTAAGTTGCCAAGCTCCTCAAACTTAGCATTTGTTTTTCCTGCCTATTGCCATAAGGTGAAACCTGATGATGTCCAAAGATTGCTATTTTCAGTTGCTGGTAAAAGGATGTGATTCTAAATCTAAGAAAAACTTAGTTTATTCTCTAGATTAGGAAAATCTTATTGTCTGTCTTTGGTCTGGCAGTGTACTTTATGTTGCTCATTGATTCTCAATCTATTCTGATTTGGTCGCTTCTCGTATCATCTATGATTTAGTCACTGAAGCTGGATTTTTGTCAATTCCTATATTAGAAATGAATGGAAACAATCCTTGTGGCAGCCATTTAGGATTGTAGAACATACATTCAGGGGATTGATTTGGCTTTGGCATGAGTGACTGTTTCGTATGTTGAATATCTGTCCAAGGACAAAATTGGAGGAAAATTAAGATCAGTAACCAAGATATACTTTAAGTATTGAGTTGACCAACTAGCAGTACCAGTTACCTGCTGAACTAGCACATAATTTTTCACCATACTGAATCCATTTTAAAGCACGTCTCTCTTTTTTCACATGTTAAGCAGTGATTTAATGTTAATGAATTGATGCTATAATTACATGTTAAGCATAGTCTTCTATTGTATTTGCCTTCTGAAACACGAGTCAAAAGAAATTTGGCTGTGTTTGCACTTTGGACATTGGGATTTACCTATAATTACACTCATAGACTGTTTAACAATGATTTATGTCAGAAATAGAGATTGTGTGAAAGACAAGATTCTTCCACCATAATCTCAATAATCAAAATTTAGAATTCATCTCATATTTATCATAGATTCTATCTTATAACTTTAAAATGGAAACTCTAACAACAGTAAGACTTATCTTTACATCCTAATTGATTCCTATTTTCATCAACTTAGAATATTATTAATCGTGAGAGAAGAAATAATCCAAGTTGCAGAATCTATGTTGTAGCATTGACTTTCCATGATTGTAAATACTTGCCCAGTGTGGAAGTTGTAAGGGTCAACGTCAAGTTTTTCTATCTCAGGGTGAATAAGGGCAGTCTCATCCAAATTTTGGATTCACAGCACTCTTTTGGCACATTTGTTTGAAGTTATGGCCCATGCTGTTTCTATCCAGATATTTGTGATTCTCGTCACTAAGCTGCACTGAGACATCCATTTTTCTCATACTGAGAATATTAGAGCAGATGATTTATTTTGTCTAACTTCTAGGACATGAGTATTATGTGATCTAGTGTCCTATAATAGAATACACGGAGATGTTATGATCGCTCTTGTGAGTTTGTATCTGCATGTGATGTGTTTTTGTGTTGCCAATCTTTTTCAGGCCAGAAGAGCTACCCCTGTAGCTCCTTCCAAATCTTTGTTATATCGTCTTGTTTCAGTTGTGGAGCACTTTGGAAAAATGGGAGGTGGGCATTATATAGTTTACAGAAGTGTGAGATCTGAGACACCGGAAGAAGGTACGAATGAAAATCTCAAGCCTTCCTGCCGGAATTGGTTTTGTATATCAGACTCAAACGTGAAAAGTGTCAAGGAAGCGGATGTTCTAGCTGCAGAAGCCAGCTTGCTCTTCTATGAGCGCATTGTAACTTGATACACCTGTTGTCTTAGAAGCCGTGTCTTATCACAGTAAAGAAAAAGCTTCTTCAATTGCAGCTTTACTTACACACTTGAGAACATGAAAGTTTGTTTCAAGAACTGAATTTCAACTTTGCAAAGGCTGAATAAATGCAAGTGATGGACAAGTCCTCAGAAATTTATTGGAAATCCTGCTTTGAAATTCTGATGATGCTGCTGAAACCAGCGATGCTTTAGTTCAAAACTAAATAGTTGCAAGATAGGATTAGGGAATTTTATTGGTCATAGAAGATGTTGAAATGTTGTAATATATATAGCAAAGCGTGCTTAACTTGGCCGTTTCATCAACGAATTACGGTCTAGGCGAAATTTTTGTTAATGTTCTGGCACTTTCTATGTACGATCTTTTTTTAATCTGTTTTCAATAATGGCAAAATATAATCTGGCGTAGAACCTCTGAATTCCTGCTTAATCCATTTATTGAATCTAAGGTTAGCTTGTGATTTCCCAAATAAGAACCTCAGCTACTGATGAGTTTTGACTTGACTTTAATGCATATACTTAACTATCGTATTATAAGTTTAAACAGCCGGGAGTTTGATAAATTTTTTTAATATACCAGAATTATATTTTCACTTTCCCCTTAAAGATATAATTATATATAAGAAAAAATGTCTCAAAAAAACCCATACAACCAGCAAGTTTGAACCAATGAGACATGTACATGCCTACCTATATCAATCTTCTCCTCTGCATAATAGTTAACAATCTTTCGGTTTTGGCATCTTTTTAGAAATTCAACTGCCATCAATGTCACAAAAACACAGAAAAAGAAAAGTTAGTGCTATATCACATACTAACAATTTTTTTGTGACACATATATAGCAAATTCGATGTTGGATTGACTTGCTGCGCCTCCTCTAGATAATGGACATACTTCTCAACTACATTTTTCCATAATGTTCTCTTCTCAACATTTTCCACGCAATATATGAAAATTACACACGTCATCATTGACAATGAGATGAAGTTAAAACACTAAAATATATAGGCTAAAGCATTCATAAATAGCGTTTAAAGGACAAAATCTACTAATTTCTAGTTATGATACTTTTACTTTTTGACTACTAATTCCATAAAAGTAGTATCTAACATACAATTCGACGATTAAGAAAAATGAAAAGTCTTATAAATTGATAAACACTAAAATCTGTGGTTTATTGTAAATGACTAGGGCAATGTACCGTTGTGAACAGTAATCAGAAAGAGGAATTGATTTCAAAAACTAGAGTACTAAGAGTTTCATCAACTCCAACAACAGAAACCTCGTTTTATTTTGAAATTCGATCAGTTTACGGTGCATTCACTTATTTGACCTTTGAATCAGCTAACAGAGTAAATTCGCTGCCAGCAAAGGTTAATCTGTAAAGCCATTGTGTGCAGTAATATCTCCTCCATTTTTGGATCATGAATAATCAATGAGGTAACAATATATCACCTTGGTGTAACTACACCAAATCTGTACAAGCTTCTATCCTTAGAAAATTTTTGCATTTCCTTCTCTCTTTTACTCTCATGATAGAAGAAGCTACAAGTGTTAATAGTACTTCCAAAATTATATTAGTTATGAGATTAATTAATTAAAATTTGGAAAAAATGAATTTTATTGCAATGTTGAAAGCAGAAGAACAAACTTCATAAACAAAGAACCAAAGAGAGAAGGCTGTGAACTTCTGTATTTAATTTGTAATTAAATAAAGTATTACAACCCAATACATATCTGTAAATGACAAACTTTTGCAGTCAGTTCAGAAAAAGAGCCCTAATTTACACAAGGATATAAAACTATATCTCTTCATCCTTTCTTTACAAGTGATATATAAATTTCATCCTACCTGCCTAACTATGGATAAGAAGCTCAAAAATTATTAAATAAAAGTAGGCTTAATTAATTAATTTTTATTCTAATTATGAATTGGAGGCTTTCTTTTTGGAGCAGTGTAGTCCATGCCTACTAATTCTTCATTGACATCAGTTGGGAAGCCATTTGGTTTGGATTTGGAAGGATCTTCATGTTTGTTCTCTACTTGACTATTCCTTTTGTCATCTGTCACTCTCAAATTTCTTCCTGCAAAACAGAAATATAATTAAGTACTTATTAATCTTAAGATAAAGAAAATAGTATCTAATTTTAAGAATATGAATTACCTCTAGCACCAATAGATACAAAGCAAAGCAAGAAAAAGGCCACAAGAAATAGATGCTTTGGCATAATGATGTTTAATTTTAAGAGCTTTCCTTTGAAATCTTGAAACTTGCAAGTGGTTTGGTTTTGTTGATAGATTTTGCAGTGAGTTCTCTTCAAGGAGATCTGTTATATAAGAAGAGATTGGATGAGTAGAAGATTACCCACATAGTTGGACATATGTTCCAATCGAATATGACATGAATTTTGTAGTAATTCTACGTGAACAAATGCCGTCTTGTAACTGTCCATTTCAATGTCTGAGTGCTGTCTTTGAAATCAAAATGCTACATTTTATAGACATGACCCTCATTTTGGGAAACCAACAAATTCATCTCAACTTCTCTAACATCTATTCTTTCTTATAATGTTAGTATTAAGTATCTCATATCGGTTAATTGTAAAAATATAATATCTTTTATAAAATAATTATAATGCTCTTTCGTATATTTTGCAATAAATTTATATCACTGTTATTTGTTTTAAAATTAAATTTTACTGTCACTCCATTTTATCCTAAATTTAGTATAATTAGTTAAGTGATATAAGTCAATTTTTTTTATTAATTGTTGGATTTTATGTCTAGCTTTATGCTAATTAAGGGATAGTATTAATCAAAATTATGTAACAATAATTGCATTACTGATTTGTCTGCATTTAATTAGTATTATTCATTTGTTGGGAAGCATATAGTGGAGGAGTAGGAGAAGAAATAATAGGCTGCTTGTGAATTGAATTTATTATAATTTTAGAGAGTAGGGAACAGCTTCAGGCAATGTTCGATTTCTGGGCCCCCAATTCTTGTATGTCTGACATTTGCATCCCTACTTGCATGAAAATTTTAACAAAAAAATACAGTAAAAAGAGTCAGGTGTGAGTATGAATCGATTATTCGGTTTATTAGCAAAATAATTAATCAGTTCATTATAATCGATTTTTTAAAGTCATTAATTATTAATCAGTCATTTAGTTAATCAGCCATCAACGTCGTTTTGATTAACCAATATTTTTCGGTTAACCATTAAAATTTACAATACAAAGTTATAAAAAAATTAGGTAAAGTTTAATTCAATTTCAAATTTGCAAAATAATTTAAAATACAAATTACAAAATAAATATAATTTACTGGTCAAAATTCATGTTTAACAAATTAATAGCTAACATTATAGAATAAATTTAATATTTGTTGAAAATTAATATGTTTGATTCTAAATGAAATAAAATTTTGGATAATATTAAATGTTAAAACATAAACTCTAAAATATAAAAAAAATATAATTAAATACTATTATGTATGATAAAAAATAATATATATAAAAGTTAATCGGTTATTACATATAAATATTAGTATATAATTAAAGAAAATGATATAATATAAATTTAGTTTAAAGTATTATATAAATTTTATAGAAAAATATATAAAAATTACGGTATAAATATAAAAATATATTTTAAAATATTATTTTATGTAAATTTTAGAGAGAAATAAAAAAAATTTAAAGTATATATATATATGTGAGTGTGTGTGTGCGTGCGCGCGCGTGCGTGTGTGCATGTGTGAACCGGTTAACTGTTAACCCACAGTTAACTGGTGTCCAAAAACCGAAACTCTAACCAAAAATTAAAAATTATAATCGAATTTATTATATAAAAGATCAATTCGGTATCGAACCGATTTTGTGATTAAGCGTATTTTTTTTTTCTTACTCCTAAAAACGAGGGATATTTTTAAGAAGACATGAATTTGAATACTTTTTCAATTTTACACCAATTTTTTCTCAGAATTCAAATTTTAATATACACTATAGATGAATCCAGATTTTTTATGAAAAATAAATACTCTAATATTTTTTAAAAAATTGAATAAATGCAATAAATAAAAAATTATTTTCAGCAAGTAAACCACCCTTAAAGTTGCACTACAAGTTACTAGTAACATTCTCATATCAATTTTTTATATAACAAGGAATTTAAGAGTCTGTACCAAGGCTGTGAGAGCTTTTGCCCAATTGAATTTGGAAATTTTTAAATAAGCCTCTATGTAAATTTTTATTTGCTCTCATTCAAGGAATATATATATATATATATATATATATATATATATATATATATATATATATATATATATATATATATATATATATATATATATATATATATATATATATATTCCTGCAATTATAATTTGTCGTCTATATGAACTTAAAAATTGTTATGTTAGATTTTGTGCTAAATATTTGTAATTTATGTATAAAAGTCTGTTTCTTCTAAAAATAATTTCTGGATCCATCCATGTACCAAGGTGTCAAACTAAAAGGATATATGTAAATTAGAGTTCAAATGGGAAAGAAAAAGAAGAATGTGGTTCAAATTAGAAAAACACAAAAATATTGGGCTTTGTTTTATGTAATTTTCTGGAAAAGAAAAAGGCAGGTGGCTGATGAGTGTCTGTTGACATTGTTAAAAGATACCCAGAGAATATAAAAAGCTGTCCAGAAACTGATCCTAATTTTACTGTCATTAAGATATAATTAGGCATTTCAAATAAATAACTAAATATAATTAGGGAATTGGTTGTTATGAGATGATAAATCACAGAAAAATTAAAAAAAAAAATGCATTAAGTAATGGAGGCTGAAAAACCGACAATTGTGAGGGCTTCCATCATTTTCGGATAAGCTGATTAAATATAAGTGTGCCAAAAATCACGTGAAATTACCTGTGGACTATCGACTGATGGACCCTCTATGTCCTCTTTTTTAACATACATTAAACACGATTAGCTTTGCCAATTAAGGCTTAAGACAGAGACATTAATTAACATAAACTCTATCCGTTCTTTTTTATTAATCACTTTTATTATTTTCATCAAGATTAAAAAATAATAAATAGACTTAAATTTAGTATTAAATTACATGATCAATATTAAATTATTAAATCTGATTATTGAAAAAGAAAAATAAATTGAAAAAATAAATTAAATTATATTGAAAGTTTAAAAGTGACAGATAAATAGAATATAAATTTTACTTAAAAGTGACGGTTAAAAAAAATTGAAGGAGTATAACTCATCACTTCAATTTCATGTGTGATATCAGGTCTAATTCGTTGAATAATATTTTATTTTGGGGTACTATAATTAAGTTATTTCGAAGAAGATGGAAATAATTTCCTAAATGAGTTAATCAAATTCAAACTAAGATGGAGAATTGTTGGGTGCCTCTATGTTCAAATCAAGATGGAGATTGGTAATTTTGTGACCTTGAATACAATATGGTTATCACATATGAATTTCTTCTAATCAGAACTTTCATTAGTTGTTTCCTTTTTGGAAGTTTTTATTTTTAACCTAGAGTGCAGGCAAAATATTTTTTATTCTAGAGGAAGTGATAACATGCTTGGAAAAATTTTGATCCGAACTCAATACCTGCAAAACGAAAAAAAGGATTGATGGAGATTTAATAATCCTTCAATGGTCAAGTTAGATATGTTGAATAGTAAAAATTGTAGAGAAATGATGGCATATAGAAAGAATATGATCAGAATATATATAGGAAACTTACATGGAATTAATAGATAGGTTTTAACGCCTTGTAATATCTAGTTTAATGGCTAATTTATTAGCTCTATTAATTGTTTATAATGATTATGATCATATTTTCACATGTCCGTCTAACTAGTTCGGTATGAGATTGGATTTAATTAATTATGTTATTAGGAGTTTAAATTTCCTTACCATTCTTGTTAATATGAAATACAGACTTTATAAATGCATATTGGTAGTGCTTCTTGCTGAGTGTAAGGGAAGGATTTTGATATTGGCCCAATATGTAAAGAACACCCAATTTGTGTTTATGAGAGCTCATCATATAGATTTTGGAAGAGCTTTTGGTATGTTTAATTTGTAGCACCTCATTAATATGTGGAGGTGGCAAATAGGTGGGTTGTTCGGGTTTAGGTTGGGCCATAAATGGATGGATCACAAATGAGTCAAAAAGTATGGGTTATAAATGGTGTAATATCCAAATGAGTTGGACGAATTTGGACAGACTCGTAGATTTAATGCAAGTTATTATAAAAATTTTTATTAATAAATTAATGGATCTAATAATAATGATATTCAATTTAATATTATATATAGTTAAATTAAAAACATAATATAAATAAAAATTACCATTTGTTGATATAAATAAAAATCCAAGCTATTGAGTCAATAATTGAAATTAAAATAAAAATGAGTATTATTATGGGGTGCGCTAATGATATTGACTCCAAAAATCAAGTTAATAATGGTCTAGAAAAAAAATAAAAAGTCTTTACCAATAGAAGCTAGGGGCTATTTATTGTATACCCAATGTGCTATCTACTTACAATAGTAATCAAGTGTTGATATCACGAGTTAATCCACGATATGAGCATACCGACGTAGCATGGATACATAGCATGGAGAGCTAGAGTTATTGAAAATGGTTTCTGATAACACTCGAAAAAGTAAAACCAACAGCCCAATATCACAGGAAGAGGCCCAAGAAAATACCTATTAAAAATTCCCCTAGTTGAGAGGAAAAGTTCAACAATCGAGGCTATCCGATCGGATTGAACGTCTCACTAACAAAGACTGCTACACACCACTGTCCAATCACCGCTGCCTACAAAAATAGGCCATGTCTGTCATAGAGTAGGGACACTGTTGTGCACACTGCTCCAAGCTCTCCCAAAACTATAAATAACAGGTTCCTCTCTAAGAAGGATAATCCTTTTAACTCTCTCTCTCAGTACATTAACTCCTTTATCTTCTCTTATCCCGATAGCTAACTTGAGAGTCGGAGTGCTGAAGCCCGGGTCCACTGGGCTAAGTATCATTGTAGGTTTTCCAGCCAAAGGATTCGATCGAAATTGATCTTTTATTTCTCAAACTTGCCTCCCACTCAGCATAAAGCGGAGACACCCGCCTCTATGATACTTTGAGACATATCATTTGGTGCTTTCGTTGAGAGACAATGGCTGAGCAGAAAGACCTAACTTTTGTAACTTGCGAGTAACATACAAACTCACCGTCACATCGCAAGGACGCAAGGTTTTCATGAAAGTCCTTGAAACTATATGAGAGATCGTCAAGTGGCAAGTATAAAATATCACGAAGAGAAGAAGAAGATGCGCAGACTCTATGGAGGTCTCATAGAGCATGCAGACACTTGAATAAGTAAGAATGGAGTTCTAAGACTAAAAGAAGGTGAAAAACCAAGCGTTAAAGCTAAAAGGAGGCGAAACATCCCTCCTTCAATCTAACGCGCAAAGGGAATGCGGGACTTTCCGAACCAGCGTACTAGGAAATATTTTGGGGGAAAAGAAAGCGGTCGCCTCCCTTCTATGTCTCCAAGCAAATCAGGTAGAGCCCGACACCAGAGCCAAAAGACTACATTGGGAATGCCCTTCCTTCCGCAGGCCCACCCAGTATGAAAGGTACTGAGAAGAGGAAGTCGAATTGAAGAAGGGAGATCCTGTAAAAAAAAGCAGTTCCGGCATCACGCCCTATGGACGAAGACAACTGGAGGAGAGCCAGCTAAAGAAAAGAGAGGGTAGAAGAAAAATGAGAAGAAGAAGAGAATAAGGAGGCTAATTACAAGAAGCGAATAAGCGAAAAAGAAAGACAACAGGAAGAAAGGAAGAAAAGAGCCTCGCCGCCGCCTCAACCACTGCCCCCACAGCAAGACCACCTCTTATAGCAGTCCCCTGATAATAGAGCAACACTAGGGTAAATGGAGAGGAAAGTACGGATACGTATCCACAATCATGATCAAGTGGAAGCCCTGTATCAAGAGAAAAGAGCTGTTGGAGCAGCAGATCACATGACTTGCTAACACAAGCCACATCAAGACAATACAAGGGGTATTTTCTTCATTCATCTTCCTAAAATGGCAAATTTGATGACAACACGTAGAAAGTCTAGAGGCCTCATAGTCAAACTCAATAGCCAAGACGCAATAGACATGAGGAAACAGATTTATAAGAAGAAATAGAAGGGGATAGCATGGAAAAAACGGAAAGAAACCTTTTTTATAGGCAACTCCAAATTTGCTTTATGGGCATTAATGAGGACGTCACGCATCAAGAGCTCATTAATGCACGCACAAAAATCGAAGCATCAAAAGGAAAATCAGTTGTCAAAATACAAGAAACGAAGTGTTCGCCATCAAGTCAAAGAAATAAAATGACGCTTGAAAAATGACCTTTGGGCGACTAACCGATTGTAAGAATGGCCCAGAAGAGACAAGAATAGGGGGTGAGTCGATTGGCACAAATTATCAAAAGCTCGTTAGTCGCACCTACACCCCTCAAAAGAGCGCGCCAGGTAAATACGAGGCAGACAACGACCTCATCAGGTAACTTCGCCTCCTCCTCAAAATATTGATGTTTACAAATCTATGCCTACAGTAGATATGAGAAGAACAGCTGGAAAAACTAAGGCTCTTAACTCATCAGTCGCTGAGCCCCACGAGGAAAGGAAAGGCGTATTGGCTAAAATCCAAAGGGTTATTAGCAAGGGGAGGCCAATAAAGCTCCTTAAACAGGTTAGAAAATAAAATATAAATTTATGATAAATAAAAGGCATTTTGCAGAAACAATTCCAGCCCAAGATTGATGTCTCTCTAATCCCAATCGATGAACCATCTCGATCAATGTTCCAAAAATGCCTCTCAAGGCTAATCAATTCCAACCAAGGCTGATGTCTCTCTAATCTCAGTCGATGAACCATCTCGATCGATGTTCTAAAATGCCTCTCAAGGCTAATCAATTTCAGCCTAAAACTGATGTCTCTCTACTCTCGATCGATAAATTATCCCGATCGATGTTGCAAAGACGCCTCTCAAGGCTAATCAATTCTAGCCCAAGGCTAATGTCTCTCTAATCCCGATCAATGAACCATTCTGATTGATGTTCTAAAAATGCCTCTGAAGTCTAATCAATTTTAGCCCAAGGTTGGCACCTCCCACGGCTGATTAATCCCATCGGATGTCCCTTCGGTACTCAGATCACCACGGCTCACACCCCACTAATTTTGGAAAAAATACGTCCTCTTACAATCAATAAACCATATTGATTGCCTCACTCAACGTCTGAAGACAGAATGTTAGGAACACCATCGACAACAAAATTCCACAGGCAAGCTGGCCACATAACTGCTACTTCGATCTCCCATCGAACTGTTCGGCGGAGGACATGTGATAACACTCGAAAAAGTAAAACCAACAACCCAATATCATAGGAAGAGGCCCATTAAAGATCCCCTCAGTTAAGAGGGAAAGTCCAACAATCGAGGCTGCCCGATTGGATTGGACGTCTCACTGACAAAGATTGCTACAGGCCACTATCCAATCATCACTGCCTATAGAAATAGGCCATGCCTGTCACAGAGTAGGGACACTATTGCGCACACTGCTCCAAGCTCTCCCAGAGCTATACATAACAGGTTCCTCTCTAAGAAGGACAACCATTCTAGCTCTCTCTCTCAGTAAATTAACTCATTTATCTTCTCTTATCCCTATAGCTAACTTGAGCGTCGGAGTGCTAAAGTCCGGATCCATCGGACTTAGTATCATTGCAGGTTTTCCAGCCAAAGGATCCGATCAGGATTGACCCTTTATTTCTCAAACCTGCCTCCCACTCAACATAAGATGGAGACACCCACCTTTACGATAATTTGAGATTTATCAGTTTCAATTTTACCTATCAACATAAAATTTGATTTAAAAACTAATGGAAATTTGATTTAAAAAACATTCAAGTAAAATTTTCATTATAAAATTAAATTGATGTGTATTTTAAAGCAAGTCGATTTAATTGGACTAAAGGTACTTATTGAATGAAAATTTACCTATCAACATAAAATTAATATAAAATAAGACATAATAAAGTTAAGAAAACCAAAATCGATATAATTTTGAATGTCCAACTTGCAAGAAAAGAAATAAAAATTTATATATGATGGAGCAAAAAATAAATTAAAAGTAAATTTTTTATATAAAAATTTTAATTTGAAGCGAATATTAGGGGTGAGTATAAACCGATTAATTGGTCCATTAACAATTTTATTAACCAGTTCATTAATTTTGGTTAACTGCTGTATTGATTTCGGTTTTTCATATCAGTTTATCAATTAACCACTAAAAAATTTTAACATATAAATTTACTAAATTATACAATTTGTAATGTTATTTTTAATAGTTAAAAATACTTTAAAAATGAAAAAATACAAATTAAATACAATATCTATTAAAATAATCAAAATAAAAATAAAATTTTCATAATTAATTATAAGAATTAAATATATTAAATAAAAAACTGACAACATAGTGCTAATTATATACATATAATAATAATAATAATAATAATAATAATAATAATAATTTTAATTTTAATATTTATTTATTAAATATATGTATTATAATAATATTTTAGAAAGTTATATATCTTCATATTTATAAATTACAAAAAAATATTGAGAAATATAAGTGTAAAATTTAAAATATAATTTATAAAAAATATATATATATCGGTTAACTATTGATTTTTAAGTAAAAACCATAAATCTAAATTTTCGATTTAATTAACCTAAAAATCAGATTTTTTTTTGCTTATTCATAGTGAATATAAATATTTTTTTAGTAAATATATAATGATTATAATGGAATTAAACATAATATTAATAATATGAATTCAATGTGAGCTTTTGGGTGTATTTGGGTCATAGGGTTAAAGTAGTTTGTTCTATTTGTATATTTCCTTTAATTATAATTGGTGAATTTTTACTCTCTTTCACCTGCAAATGTAGAATTTACGCTGCACTATACTTTTATCTTTACTTCTTTTTTTTTTTTGCATATTTAATCCACGAATAAATAAATAAATATATTAAAATGACTTTATTTCTAACATATAAAAGAATAAAAAAGATTCATTGTTTTGCTACATGGTAAGAGTATTAATAAATGTTCATTCTAAGTTTAATAAAGAATATATGTGTCCACACCATTGTTCCCAACTAATCGATTAAATAAATAATTATATTGTTTTGGATTTAATATATATCTTGTATGTGTACAAAATTTAAATTTAGAATTGTATATAAAGTATTTATTTAATTTCTAATGTTAGTATATGATTATATTGATTTCATTATAGAAGGGATCTTTTATTATTGTAATAGGAATAAATAATATATAAATTTTTTCATAAACTATCATCATTTATTAGATTATCTTAAAATTAATTGAGTGTCAAATTATTCTCTTAAATTTATTCAAAATGTCCGATTACTTTACTACAGAAACATTTATCACCTCATGAAAAATGCATGAAAATCACATGTGTGTGAACATTAGTATGGGATAATTTAACATTTTTTTAAAAAGTTCATGGAAATAATATGAAAATATTATTTACATTTTAAATTCGAAAAAGTAATTTGTTTAAAGGTGATAATTTGGGGAAACTTGTATATTGGTCCTAGTATAATATCGACATTTGACTTCCTTGAATTGTAAGAGATGATTAAAAACTTTAATTACAATGGATCTTTCCTTTATTATGCTAAGATAAATGAAAACTAAAATAAATGAAAGCTAAATGATTTCAATTTTTATTAGATAGCCATGAGAATTGAAATAGGATTGTCCATGAATCTGAATCTTTTTGTACCGAATCGAAATATTAAAAAATTCGGAATCGAACTATACCATTTTTATCTAAAATCGGATTAAGAACCGTGTTAAATTATTCTGGAACCGAATTATACCGAAAGAACCGATATTTATTAATTATTACATATAATACTAATAATTTATATATAGATATTATTTATAATTTTTATTCTATATGTACTATATAAATTTAACTTTATAATTATTTGCATTATATATTTTAATGCACAAAATTAGTTAATAAATTAAACTAAATATTTTAATTATTATAATAATTATTGTATCTACATGAATATGAATATGAATATGTAATTAAAATAATTTATATTTAATTTAATTTAATTTATCTTTAATGTCACTCAACTATTACTTAATTTTTATTTTTGTACAAATATCTATATAGATATGCAAGCTAAGCAATTTATCTCATAAGTACATTACAAATTAATTTCATTTATTTTTTTATGTCATTTAACTAGTATTTATCTATTTTTGGTACAATAATTATATGAGTATGTAAATTAAAATTGTAATTGTTTATAATTATTATTTATAATAAAATTTTACCAATTAATATAAATATATGACTATATAATTATCTTATTAATAATTTCATTTACTTTTAATAGCACTCAATCAATAAACATCTATTTTTGACACAATAGTTATATGAGTAATTGAATACATAAATTAATAATATAATTATATATAATTATTATATATAATGAAATTTACCAAGTCATATAGTTATATTAGTATATAATTATCTTACCAATTAATTTAATTTACTCTTAATATTACTTAATTAGTACTCATCCATTTTTAGCACAGTACCTATATGAGTATGTGAATTAATAATATAATTATATAATGCAATTATATATAATAATGTAATTATATATAGTATAAAATTACCTTATTAATTAATTTCATTTATTTATAGCTAATTTCATTTATTTATAGCATCATTCAACTAGTACTCATCTATTTTTAGTACAATATATATATGAATAATCGAGTATGTAAATAAATAATGTAATTATAAACAATTATTATATACAATGAAATTTACCAATTCATATAATTATACGAGTATAAAAGCACAATTAATTTTATTTACTCTTATTATCACTTAACTAGTACTCATATATTTTTAGCATAATACCTATATGAGTATGTAAATTAATAATGTAATTAGATATAGTTATTATATATAACGAAATTTTATCGATTAACATAATTATATGAGTATATAATTATCTTATCAATTAATTTTTTTTACTTTTAACATAA
Organism: Excoecaria agallocha; assembly: GCA_037975025.1. Classification (NCBI taxonomy): domain Eukaryota; kingdom Viridiplantae; phylum Streptophyta; class Magnoliopsida; order Malpighiales; family Euphorbiaceae; genus Excoecaria; species Excoecaria agallocha. The sequence continues at coordinate 11,599,121 of CM075807.1, read as the reverse complement.
TTCAAATAATAATCATTTATTTTTGCCTCAATAAGTATATGAATATGTAAATTAATAATTTAATTTTATAGTTATTATATATAATGAAATTTTAGTTGTATATTTAAAAATAATAAAAGAGAAAAAAATAAAATTTTTTTGAGGGAATTAAAAATCAAATTTAAAATTTTTTAAGAGGGAATATTTTTGTTTTGAGGTTTTGAAGGGAATTAAAAATTGAATTTAAGTAATTAATAATTTTTAAAATATTAAAAATTAAATTATTTGAGGTAAAAAAAGAGAGAGAGAATATTAGGTTTAGATTAGTCATTTTTCATTTTATTTTTTTCGATTATGGCCCCTTCTGCCTCTCTGGCTTTCACCATCTTGCTCTACCTTTTCACCACCGTGCTCTGCTTTGGCCACTGCCATAAGTCTCTCACCATCGCCGCTCCTTTGCTATCCTTGGTGACTGGTGCATCTTTTTCATTCGCTATCACTAAATTTGAGCTAGAAAATTGACTCCACCTCTCGTCATTGCCATCTGATTACGGTCAATATTCTCATTTGTTACCAAAACTGATTGAAATTGACTACACTTTTGCCTTTAAATGTATCAATTGAATAATTTAAAAAGTTTAAATCAAGTTACTACTATATTCGCATAAAATTTTAAATTGTGTATTTAATATCTAGATTTTTTGTGGTCTAATTATTTAAAATTTGTATTATTTTTTTAAATATTACTCAAATTTTTCAAATTAGTGCTGATATAATGCAGAAAAAAGACTGTCAAGTATTAATTTTTAAATTTTGCACTTTAATTTAAATTTTAATTGGACTTACTTAGATATTTTAATTGTATTTATGTTTATTATTGTGTGAATTTATTTTGTAAATTTTTTAAAATATTAAATTATTCGAAATATCGGATTGTATTGCATTGAATTGTTTTGTACCAAAAAAACTGAAGTACCTAACCGAACTATACCAAAATTTTGTAAGAATTGTTAAGACAATAATAATATTTAATTTTTAAAATATCTGAATTTTCAAAATAATGCGGAGATCTATAAATTTTCGAATTGTAACGTACCGTGTACATCCCTAACGAGAAATATTAAATTCAATTTTCATTAATATATGTACAATTGTGAAAGAAAAGAACTATTTTACTCTCGAAAACCTGTCACATAATTGGATTTATTTAGTTGGATAATAGCAAGTATATAAGAATATAATTTAATATTTTGTCACAATCCCTACCAAAATTATCAAAAAATAACATTCTAATTTTCTTTATACTTAATTAATAAATTAGTTTTATGGGTTAAATTAGTCCCAAGTTCACTTTCAAAGACACTGTGTCACCATTAACGTTTTGCAAAAACAAAATTTTTACCTTTGACATTTTATAACTATTGCTATTTTACCCTCAATTTCTCTTTTTTTATCTACTTAAAAATTATTTAAATTTAATTCACACTTTATTTTTTAAAAATAATAAATAAATTTTATAAAAATATATAGGATGGTAAAAAAAAAAAAAGAAAAACTAGGGGTAAGCAAAAAAAAACTAAAAATATGGTTAACCGCAAAACTGATCCGAAATCATATCGATCCGATGAACTCAGTTACGGTTTTCAATTTTTACATTTTTAGTTAATGGTTACGGTTTAGATTTTTAAGTACTGGTTAACTAATATATATATATATATATATATATATATATATATATATATAATTTTTTTATATTTCTCTCTAAAATTTACATAAAATAATACTTTGAAATATATTTAAATTATATTTTTTGTTTATTTTTATACCTTAAATTTTTATATTTTCCTATAAAATTTATATAATATTTTAAACTAAATTTATATTATGTCATTCTCTTTAATTATATAGCAATATTTATATATAATATCCGATTAACTTTTATATATATTATTTTTATCATATATCAGTATTCATATTTTACTTAATAGCATTTAGTTACATTTTCTTATATTTTAGAGTTTATGTTATAACATTTAATATTATCCAAAATTTTATTTGACTTAGAATCAAGCATATTAATTTCCAACAAATATCAAATCTATTTCATAATATTAGCTATTAATTTATAAAATATACATTTTGGCTAGTAAATTATGTTTGTTTCGTAATTTTTATATTAAATTACTTTACACATTTGAAATTGAATTGAATTTTATTTTATTTTTTTATATAATTTTATGTTACAAATTTTAATAGTTAACCGAAAAATATTGATTAATTAAACCGAAAAATCGAAATTGATGGACTGATTAACCGAATGTAATAGACTAATTAATTGTTAGTAATTTTAAAAAATCGATATTAATGAACTGATTAATTTTTTTTGTTCATGAACTGATTAACCGGTTTATGCTCACCTTTATAAAAAACCAAGAGGATGTTTGATTTAGCTATTGGAAAGAATTTCCTTTTCCCAACGGCTCTCGTTTGGTAAAATTTTTAAAACGGTAGCTGTTACTGTTTTAACATCAAAATAGTTGTATTTTGTTTTAATGAGTTGTTGCTGATTTATTAATATAAAAGCAAAATTAGTTTTTTACTTTTATACATATATTTTCTTTTTTATACCTCAATACATCAAATTTTCTAGGTAAAATATTAATATATACTTTATTAAAATAGTTTGTAAACTCATAACAACTTTATATTACATGCATTTATGAAAATATATATTTATTAATTTACTTATTTTTCCTATACTAGTTGTTTGAGTAATTTATATATTTTTATATTATTTTATTATTTATTTTATTAATTAATATTGTAAATATGTACTCCTAAATTAAAAATATATATATCCATTTTGGTAATTGTACAATCAAACAACGACAATTTTATGTAATTTTACTAAAAACATAAATATTAATTATCAATCAGCTACAGGCAATAAATATTAGCTACCAGCAACCGGTATTAGTTACCATATGTGTTCATCAGTTAAACCAAATATGGCCCAAATATATAAGTTTTCATCTTAACAAAATAAATACATAAAAATAATTTAGAAATTGAATAATTTTTTTGTTTTAGTGTATTTTTAATTAGATATTATTATCTTTCTAATAAATGAGAGATTTTAGAAATGTTATTTTTCAAAATGTTAAGGGAATTTATAAAAAATTACAATTCTAACTAAAAATACATTAAAACAAAAAAAAAATCATTTTAGAGTTCTTTTATTTATTTATTTTGTTAAGAAAAAGATTTATATGTATTTGTTATACATATTTTATCGTCATATTTATTTTACAAATATTATTTATTACTTTTAAAAAAATAACAGAAAAAAATGTATGACTTAAATTTAATTATTTAGGTAAATTTTAAAATGATTTAAAAAAATAAATAAAGTGGCAAAATAGGGATCACATAATATTGAGGGCAAATATGCTATTTTTACAAATTGTTAAGGGCAAATAGTACCTTTAAATTATGAATTTATTAGTTGAAATTTGGCGCAATTGATGATGTGAATAAATGATATGAACTTACAGTTCACACTTACGTGTGTCGCATGTGCATAGCATCACTAATTCAACATCCACATCAGTATCGTTCACTCTCTCAAGCGGCATTGTAAAAAAGAAAAAAGAAAAAGACTAATAGCATCGACTGCGGAAAACTTAAAAGTATTTTTGGAAAATAGAAAAGGAAAAATACAATTTTAGATTACTCACATATTTTGGATATTGAATCCTCAACTTTTCATTTGGTCAAATTGAATTCTTTTATTTTATTTTTTCTCTAATCCATGTTTTTACACTCGAACTCGTAATAAAAAAAAAAGTGCATTATTACCTACTTTTAACTTTTTATCTTTTACTTTTACCAACCCACAAATCACGGCACCATTTAAAGGAATTTCAGCTATGATTTTTGAAAAATTACATTTTATTTTTATTTTCATATTTTATTAAATTTTTATTTGTATCGAATACATTTTAAAACAAAAATTTAAGAAACTGATCCCACCAAATAAAAATTTAAAAATTTAATCGAAGATGCATTTATCCAACTCATTGCCGGTTCCAGAATTGTAGGGCCCCTGGATGCTCCAAGTAACCTAACAAAATTAAACCATCCAAATCCATTGTCGAATTTTGGCCCACTACAATATAGTGTAACTAAAAGTTTGGGCTTTCTTTTTGTTTTTGCTTTTCTTTGTTTTAATCAAGTTGTTAATGCCATAAAAATTATATATAAAAAAAATGTTCATCGAAAATTTCGAAATTTAAATAATAATTATTTTATATAAGCAAAATTAGACTTATCAATTTTTACCCAACCTGAATTCACTCTCAAGTTGTAATCCGAATTATAACAGGTCAAATTCAAGTGACCCAACAATTATAGTATCAAACCCAAAGCCCAAAAATGCTTGAAATCCGACCCGAACCAGTGATCCAATTTTTTCAATAAAATTATATATATATATATATATATATATATATATATATTAAGACTACATGATTTTATTAATTTCTCCATCCAAATTTTTATATAACAATTAAATTTAATTTAAAAAAAAGAAATTTCTAATTGTTTAAATTTTGAGATGTAAAAGATAAAATGAAAAGAAAAAAGGTAAAATGAAAAATAATAATTAAATGGCATACATGTACACTATTTTACTATTTTTATTCTAAGCATATTTTATTTTTCGACTTTTTTTGCTCCATATTCTAATCTGCTGTTGTTTTGTTGTTCATGACTCATCTACCATCTTGTATCATTGTCGTTGTTTGGTTATACTCTTTTGATTTCTCTCTCATCAAATCATAGTATATGAAGTGTCACATGGGACATGAATAATATTTTTTCTCGAGCCATGATAGTGCCATTTGATACAAATCCGTCGATCGAATATGAGATGAAAACAAGTTTATTTAAGATATTAAAAACTAAAATTAAAATTTAGGCTATGCTTTTCACAATTAATAGTGATATATTTAACGTAATTTGACCGATTGTCAAATTTGATCCAAAATCTGGAAAAAGTGAAATCGACTAATATGATGTTAGTTATGTATTTTAAATAGTGAAAAATTTTATTAATGATGTTATATTTTATTTAAAAAGAAATTGAAATTTTAAGAAAGGAAAATGAGAAATTTTGGTTACCCTTAGATCAAATATTAACACATCTAACTATGGCACACTGAATTAGTTGAATGGAAAAGAATTTTGTGGAGGAGAAATTATGATCCACTGGATAAAATAATAATCAAGTTGAAAACCATCCAAAATAAAAAGATAAAAGAAGAAAAATAAAAAATGCTTGGATTAAATAGTGCCAAAAAAGATCATAACCTTGAATTGATAAAATATTAAATGGAGAGATTTTCTATGTAGCGATTGCAATAGTAACTAAATTAATTTTAGCATTTAATTTAGGTGTATGTAAATTAAAAGATGTAAATAAAAGAAAATGAAAAAAAAAGGAAAAAAAGTTGCTAAGCCTTCAAATGAAATAGGGCAAGTGTGCATTCTAAGCATCCATTTTAATCCAATTTTTTAGTTCTAACTGTGACTCGAAATTAGATCCAAATCTGCTAAAAAATAAGTGATCCAATTTGAAAATAACGATATAAAATCGAAAAAAATTGATCCGAAATAATTTGAATCCAAATTCATCCCACCGGATTGTCGGGTCTAGTTAATAGTGTTAATTAAATATTTTATCAGCATCTAAAAGATGTTCAACATCATAATAAAAGAATAATATAAACCTATTTTAAATCTTTAAAATGATTGGAAGCTCTTTTGTTCTTTATATATATATATATATATATATATATATATATATGCACGCATGCCTAGTAGGATGTTTAAAGCCGATTAGAAAAACAAAAGTAAAACACATATATAATTAAGTTTTATGAAGGAGTGATAGTGTAAAATGTTAAAATTAAGATTTTAAAAATATATTTTCACTGAATTGATTGAAATTTTAAATAGAAAGACGAGAGCAGATAGAAATTTCAACTTTTGACAATATAAAGGGACAATAAATCATTAAAATTTTCAATCTTATAGATATGTCGAGAATAACAATACATATTTTAAATAGGAAAATAAATGGAATATCGAGAAATTTGTTTTATTAGGATTATAATATAATTGTTTGCATATGAAATTTGTTTTGGTTAGCTGACTTAATAAGAAATGACAATGTTTCTCTTGTTCATAAATCATGCTTGAAAGTTGAAATAGGAAGTTGAATTATAAGAGGAGACAACATAATTGAGAATGGAGGCTGCTTGTAGCCCAAAACCATGACCAATCTCAAAACCAATAACTAAGCGGTAAGATTGTGACCACTCTCTTGTATTAGCCAAATGAAGGAGGACCACACTCATCTCCTAGCCTGTGCCCACCCAACCCTAATCGAACCGACATTCATTAGACGGACTTATATTCACTCTCATTTCGTTCTCCTTTCTCTTCTCAATCAATCAAAACTAAAATACTTTCATAAGATGATAGTATTTTTTTGACATCTCAATTTTGATTCCAATTCATAAATTTAATTTTACTTTTATTTAATAAAAGTGCACGAATCACATCCAAAAAAATTATAGTCAATTCGTACATTAAGTGAATTGAACTGAAATAGTAAAAGGAGGAGCCATAAAAATTCTTTTGAAGGGGCAAGATTTTTTTATATTTTATTTGGAGATTTAAAAAAAAATGAAACAAACCTTTATAGGACAAAATGTTTGATTTGAATTAGTTAAATAGTTTTAAAATTAATTTTTAGAACAAATTAGAATATATATATATATATATATATATATATATATATATATATATATATATATATTATTTTTTTTAACAATATTTTTTTCTTTTTCTATGTTTTTATCGCAGTACTATGAATTTCTATCACAATTATATGGTAAATTATAAAATTTGGAGCTAATTTTAAAACAAAATTTAACGTTTTACTTATATTTTAATTCAACATTCAATGTTTAAATTTTTGCTAACGAAAAAGATAAATAATTTTTCATTAAAACTAACGGAAATTTAAATTTTGTATTCAAAAAATCATTTTTAATGAATAATAAATTTTATTAATTTAATAAAAAATCAAGATAATTTCTTTAAATTTTCTACTTTTATTTAAATATATTTCTAATATTTATAAAAAGGTCATAAATTTAAAAGTGAAATTTTCTAAATATTTTTTAATTATAAGCAAATTAAAAATTTTACTTATAATGTTTTTTGGTCACATCTTAGCTATATATTTAAATAAAAGTAGCAAATTCATTATTAATTTTTAATTATATTATTATTAAAAAGTAAATAGAAGTTTAGAAAATGATTTTTTTTAAATAGAAAATTTAAATTTTCGTTAAATTTAATGGAGTCCTTCATTTTAAAAACATTATTATCCAATAGTAAGAATCTAAATATTGAGTATTGAATTGAAATATAGGCGAAACGTTATGATTTTTTTTTTTAAATTAGCCCTAACATTTAAGTTGATAATTTGAAAATTAGTCACTCAATCTAATGTCACAAAAAAATTATATGAATTGACTTGAAAACTAGATATGATTCGAAAATGATATGATTCAAATTCATCTGACCCACCTGTTTGATAGTCTAGTAACTTTTATTTTAGCATTTTCATATGATAATTGATAATACATCTTATAATTATATTGCATGCATGTATTTGAAAATAATTTTACATGATTACAAATCGAAATTGGGTCAACCTTTCACTTAAAATTCAATAACACCTCCAACCTAAAAACTATAACAAACCAAACTCTACTATATTATCAAAATTTGATTACACCTCTCTATTAGTCTTGACACCCGTAACTAGTACTGTTACTAATTAGATGGAAAAATTATCAGTAGTTCAATAATTAAAAGTCTGATTATTTTCCTAATTTGACTAGAATTCAAATCTTATTTTTCTATATTCCAAAAAGATATATTATAAAAAAAACTCTTAAATATTATTAGGAGAAATTGGATGTGCCTCGCCATTGTTGGGTTGTAGTTTTAAGGTCATTTTCATATTTACATTAATTTGGTTTCTATTTATATGTGTAATTGTTGCGTGCAACTTAAGATTTGGCATGTAAGGGTGCACCATCACGTGCTTGTGTTGCTCCTATGCTAGGGACAAGTCCATGATGGCCTAGCAATCAAATTCCATGGATTTTCTGTCTTTATTCTTGACATGTAGTTAATATATTCATATTTTGGATTTTTATTTTTCCCTTTTAGTCATTGTCGGCAATTAAAAATCAACAAACTAGACGTAATCCAAATAAATATATTTTAGATTTTTTTTTTGAATTGAACCAAAAAAAACCATTTATTAATAAAAAAAAAAACTATTTTCAGCTTTAAAAAAGTAAAATAAAATTTACCACTATTAGAAAGTATGTTAGATGTGGGCATGTGGGTTACAAACTACCCATAATATAAGGTGGTAAACCACCATTTTATGTAACCATCCACATTACTTAAGGTGTTCCATATATTTTTCACTTTTTAATTGGTAACCGTCCTATATATACTCATTTATTTATTTTTTAGATTACATTTTAATCGAAGGAAGTGATTTACAAAAGGTTTAAGTTACAAATTTATTCTTAATATTTAATAAAAAAAACAATTTTATTCTTAATTTTTTAGTTAATGCAATATTATGCTGTATGTTTTAAAATTTTTAAAACATATTTTTTTAGTGTCATATTTCAAAGACTTATTAAAAAATGAACAAAATTTTTATAATTTTAAAATATGTAATGTAATATTATATCAAATAAAATATTAGATATAAAACTGCATTGCTTATCAAATATTAATAGCAAATTTACACTTTTAGCTTTTACAAAAATTATATATGAAGAAGATTGTATTGGATTCTAAGCTTTGTATATTTTTTGTCATCAAAATACACGATCAAGTCAAAGAGTAAAAACTTTGAAGAATCAATTCAAAAATTAAAGGCACAAATCAATTATTAATTGCCAGAAGTTAGTATCATATTCTGCATTTGCCTAAATTGTATGTATTCAGTGTTACATTATTAATTTAATAAATAAAGGTGTAATCCATATTATTTTCGTTGATTTTAATATAAGGTGAATTCAAAATAATGATTATTGGATTTGTAAAGAATATTATAGGTACTAGAATTTTATTGTAGGATAAGAAAACCTTCCCCCTCCCTTTACTAAAGTTACATTGACCAAAAAAAAAAAACAAAGAAACGAGAAGGAAAGAGTAGGAGTTAGTAAAAAAAAAAAAACGAAAATATGATTGACCGCAAAATCGGTTCAAAATCGAATCAATTTTTACAGTAAATCGATCCGATGATTCCGGTTACAGCTTTTAATTTTTACATTTTTGGTTTTTTTATCACGGTTTGGATTAGTTCACGGTTAACCGGTTCATGTATATATATTTCTTTTTTTTTCTATTTTTCTCTAAAATTTACATAAAATAATACTTTGAAATATATTTTTATTTTTATAATTTAATTTTTTATATTTTTCTATAAAATTTATATAATACTTTAAACTAAATTTATATTATGTCATTCTCTTTAATTATATAGTAATATTTATATGTAATATCTGATTAAATTTTATATAAGTTATTTTTTTTTATCATATATTGGTTTTCATACTTTACATAATAGCATTTAATTACATTTTTTTATATTTTAGAGTCTACATTATAACATTTAATGTTATCCAAAATTTTATTTGACTTAGAATTAACTATATTAATTTCCAACAAATATCAAATTTATTTTATAATATTAGCTATTAATTTATAGAACATGAATTTTGGCTAATAAATTATGTTTGTTTTGTGATTTTTATTGTAAATTACTTTGCACATATAAATTAAACTGAATTTTGTCTTATTTTTTATATAATTTTATATTATAAATTTTAATGGGTAACTAAACCGAAAATCGAAATCGATAGATTAGTTAACCGAATATAACAAATTGCTTAATGATTAGTGATTTTAAAAAATCGATGGTAATGAATTGATTAATGTTTTTACTTATGAACCGGTTAATCAGTCCATGCTCACCCCTAGGAAAGAGTGCATAAATTTCTTTTTGTGTAGAGAAGGTGTTTGCAATCATCAATCAAGGTTAGTATTTTATTTTTCTCTCTCATAATATGAATTCCAATTGAATGGTTGAATCAATTGTGTTATAAATGATTTTGGAAAAAAATTCTAGACTTGAAATATTGTTTAAAATATTAAAATTTCAATTATATGTGGTATCAGAATCTGATCATGATACTTTGATTTGCATTAAAGTAGCCACTAATATTGTTTAAGGTTATAGAATGCAATTAATATTATTTTATTGCTTCCGCTATAATTTTGCATGAATTATATAATTAATTTCATGTTTATATTTTTTTCGTTTACTGTAATTATTGAATAGTATGTGTTCTTGAATCAAGAATAAATCTTATGGTTAAATAATTAATCATATTGAGATTGTATTATTGGTGAGTATTTGTAATTGGGTTATTTTGCCTACAAGTCAATTTGGATTTTGGTTGGATCAGGTATAAATTATAGTTTGGGATTGAAGTTTGCTGGAAATAATTTCCGTTTCAGAAATCAAAGGGTTGAAGATGGTTAATTAGGTTTTGTCCTTATAGTTTTTGGACCATTCTATTTAGTAATAAAAATTACATTATTTGGACTTTACATATTATCGTTCAAGATTATAGTTAAATTCCCAAATTTATTTATACTTAATTAAATGTTTACTATATATAAAACTTGTTAGTTATCAAAGTGACTTTACTTGGAAAGATATTTAGACATTTAATTTACATTCTTTCAACGCGCGTGTGTATATATATATATATATATATATATATATATATATATATATATATATATATATATATATATTTGTTAGCATCATTATGGATTAAGAATATGTATTTAAGTATCACCCAAAGTTGAACTTAAATATGTAAATTAAAGATTATTATTATCTAAATCCATTAATTGTACTCAAAGCATTTACGTATAAATTTGTATTACATTTGTAGTTTTTAATAATTTGTTAGTTATGGGCAATGGTTTGATAAAGTTCAATGGGCTAAACGATGCCAATTGATTTGAGCAAATACAATTTAAGTTGGGTATTATGGATAAGGATCTGACATTAGTTATTAAGAATCCTACAACCATTACTGAGACTAGTATACAAGTCGAAAAGAGATATTTTGAGGTTCGGGAAAGTCTAATAGATTGAGTCTAAACTTGATTTGATTGACAATGGCTAAAATTGTTAAGCCATCAATGCCTAATACATATAATATAAGGAAATTCATGATGAAAATCAAGGAAAACTCACAATCAAATATAGCTGACAAGTTAATTGTAGGAAACTTAATGAGGGAATTGACAACCAAGAAATTTGATTGTATGCAATGAGAAAAATATTTCTCTTATAAAGACAAAGAATCATAAGCTTTAGGGTCTCCCTATGTTCCGGGTCTTTTTGTAAAAAAAAGGTCAAAGTCAAAGTCAAATCAACTAACTCCCTTGACTCAACTGAGTCCAAGCCGTGATTGGGCCTTTGGTTATAAAAAACTTTATTTCCTTTGAAAAATTCAAAATTTTTCCTTTCTAAAACATCTTCAGTTTTCTTTAAAGTTTTTAGACCCCCTTCTCCATTTTTCTTCCTATTTTCTCAGATTGGCTCTCCAATATTTAGTTTTTCAAAATTTCTTCTGGATAACCTTGCAAAGGAGATGAGGAACACATAAAATTGTTAATTGCAATAAAGTTAACCTTGATTTTATTTACAGTATTTTTATTATTTTTGCTTAAATCTAAGTCATGCAACTCTTTTAAAAGTTATTTGTTGTGTGGTAGGATATTATATTTTTCCTATGTTAAAAACTCCATTTTTATTTATTTTGATTTGTCTTTTTATAAAAATCATTTTTTAAAGTGTTTCTTTATTGTATTTTTGATTTGGGTTACACTTTTTTGGCAAATATTTGCATTGAAATTGAGCAACTTGGAGTGACTTTTGACTCAATAATCATGAGTTACACCCGAGTCACACCTATAAGTCATAGAGTCACGAGTTAAAATTATATTTCTTAAATATCTTTTTTATTTTATGTGTGTTTATTTATTTGTCTATATTTTTTTTTATTTGTATTATGTTTTTTTCCTGTCTCATATATTCATATATTCATTTTATTATTATCCTCTATATATTATATTATATTATATTATATTATATTATATTATATTATATTATATTTATGATTATATATATTTATATTTATGTTAATACTTGTGTTTAGGTTTATTATATTTATGTTTATGTTTATGATTATATATATTTATGTTTGTTATATACATATATTTATATTTATTATATATATTATGTCCATATATATATATATATATATATATTTATATTTATTATGTTATACATATTTACTATATTATATATTAATATTTATTATATTATATGTTTATATTTATAATTATATTTATGTTCATTAAATTATATATTTATGTTTATCATTTTATATTATATATTTATTTATTGTGCTATATATTGTATATATTATATCATATATGTTTATTTCTATTATATATATATATATATATATATATATATATATATATATATATATGGTTATACGTTATATCTATATTTAGTATATATTATCTATACTATATATTATATTATATACTTATATATATTATGCCATATAGTATACTATATACCTATATATTATTTACATTTTGTTATATATATATATATATATATATATAAAATTTATCTTTTATTTATTTAATTTATTTTATTTTATACATTTTATTTATTTCACATTGTGCATTAACGTGTATTTCTGAGTGCAATCTGGTGGACATAGCATAGCTAATTTATTAGACATTATATGTACTTAATTATTTTATTATTTAGTATACAATTAATGCAATAAAAAAGGGATTTTGACCACTCAATGAAACATGCCAACAACAATATTTATATTAATTAATTTGGATTTTTATTAATAAAATAGGACTATTGTCCAATTTTATATCATAAAAATTACATGTAAATAATTAAAGTTTTTATAATGTAAAAGATTTTGTACATAATTAATAAACACGAGAATTTTCTAATAGAATGGGATTAGTCATCCTATTTTTTACTTAAAACGCACAATAAAAGCCTTTTCTTAAAAATGTATGCGAGATCATAATGAACCATCTATTTTATGGATATATTGAATGCCATGATTTACTGCTTTGTATATCATGTTTTATAGTTTTCATATGTGATTGAGTAAACCTTTATTTTTCTTTGCATGATTATGCATGTGAGAAGATGGATAAAATAATTAATTTGAAAGCCCAATTATATTGCACCAATCGAAATGGTTAAGGAATTGATACATATGCAAAAGAGTAAACTATTAAGAAATTAACCCATTTTCTGCCTAACATTCAACAGGCTAAAAATAAATGGTTAAGGAATTGATCTTAGACAAAAAAATTTCTTTTGGGAAAACGAGTGAAATTCAACACAGTACTAAGTACAAAAGACGAAAAAGCAAAATTTTAAACAATGAAAAACATCATAGGACAGGCATCTTGCCAACAACCAAAAATTGACCTATGAATCAAACTTTATCGATAAGAAGGACCAATAGTGAAAGATAAAAAAATATTAACTTAAGTTAAAATAAAAAAGAGTAAATAAATAAGGTGGGTAAAAATATGAAATGGGCTAAAAAATAAACCCTTAAAATTTTAAAAAGCCTACCAAAATAGAAATGAACTTAAATTATTTTAGATCCATCCACCATTAGAGTCCAAATTAAGCTTTAAAAATCCCAAAAAACCCAATCTGTGAAACTCAGTTGCTCGCCAAATTTAAATTCACGTGCCTTTTTTTTTAATAAAAAGAAATGAAACTTTATTTTAATCTTTCCACCATAAATCTAATTAGCCACTCACTTCACTTGAAAAAATAAAAATAAAAAATAGTTAAAACAAACGAAACACACAAAATATATGAATGAAACAATAAAAAAATGAAAATGACCCTAAAATTTCAAACTGAAAAACGAAGGCCCAAATGTTATTTTTAGGGCCTAAAACGGGTTAGTTACAATGGGCATATATCTTATAATTAGTCATCCATCTCAAAACGAGTTTTTTGAAAACATATTATAATAAGTAATCAGACAACCGGAGCAAAAGTTATGATAAAAATAGTCCGAGCAATAATAAAAACAACACTAATGATGCTTGGCCCATTCTGAGCGCTTCATATACTATAGGCCCAATTCATCGACGTCAAAACTTATTAAAATAGACAAAAAGTAGTAAAACATTAAAAAAACAAAAAGTACTAAAATTTAAATCTAAACAGGAACAGAGTAGCCTTAGGCAAGGCTAATCAATGGGTTGCCTCCCAGTACCGCCTCTCTTAAACTTCTTTGGCCATAATTAATTCTCCTCTCTAGGCATGGCAAACTAAGACTCCACATTTCCTTGTGCTAAAAATCCTTCATAAAATGGTTTTAAGCGATGCCCATTAACTTTAAAAATTTTGTCATTTTTCATACTCTGAATTTCTACTACATTATAAGCAAAGACATTAGTAACAACAAAAGGTTTTATCCATCTAGACCTTAATTTTTATGGAAAAAATTTCAAATGTGAATGAAAAAGTAAAAATTTCAAATCACTTTAGTACCCAATAAATATTGTCAGAATTTTTCTAAAGCAAATACAATAACTAAGAGTTATTTTTCTATTGTCAAGTAATTGCTTTAGGCACTATCTAGTGTTTTAGAAGCATAATAAATCACATGTAAATTTTTCCCAAGTTGTTTACCAATAACAGCCCCTACAGCATGGTTACTGGCATTACACATTATTTCAAAAGGAAAATCCTAGTTGAGAGGCTAGATTCTAGGTACGAAAATTAGCTTTTTCTTTAGTTCATCAAATATGTCTTTGCAAGCTTGATTAAACTCAAATGCCACATCCTTTTGCAATAATTTGCACAATAATTGGGTGATTTTGGAGAATTCTTTGATAAAACACCTATAAAAACCTATATGTCTAAGAAAAGAATGAACTTCTCACATAGTAGCAGGGTAAGGAAGAGATTTAATAACATCAATTTTAGCTTTATCTACCTCTATTCCTTTTGAAGACACTATATAACCTAAAATCAACCCTTGCTCTACCATAAAATGGCATTTTTCGTAATTTAGAACCAAATTGAACTCTAGACATCTTTTTAAAATCTTGATTAAATTAGATAGACATTTATGAAAAGAGTTACCATAAACTATAAAATCATACATAAATACCTCTATTATTTTCTTAACATAATATGAAAAGATGCTTACCATACACTGTTGAAAAGTTATTGGAGCATTGCACAGTCCAAACGACATCCTCCTATAAGTGAACGTGCCAAAAGGGCAAGTGAAGGTAGTCTTTTCTTGGTCCTCATGTGCCATCGGTATTTGATAAAAACCTGTATAACTATCAAGACAATAATAGTAAGATTTTCCAACAAGCCTTTCTAACATTTGATCAATAAAAGGAAGTGGCAAATGATCCTTTCTAGTGGAGGCATTCAACTTTCTGTAATCTATACCAAACCTCCACCCATTTTGAACTCAAGTGGGTACCAATTCCCCTTTCTCATTCTCCACTACTGTGATTTCTATCTTTTTAGGTACGACCTAGAATGGACTCACCCAATTACTATCCAAAATAGGGTAATATAACTCATATATCCAACATCTTTTGGATTTCTTTCTTCACAACCTTTATCATTGGTGGGTTCAAAAATCTTTATGCTTGTCTACTTGGCTTGATGTCCTCTTGTAAATGAATCCTATGCATGTAAGTGGAGGGGCTTACGCCTTTAATATCAACAATGGTCAATCCAATTGCCTCTTTATGCTCTTTTAAAGCCTAGACCAATAGCTTTTCTTCCTTAAAATTCAACTTATTGGAGATAATCACTGGAAGTTTTTTCTCTTCTCCCAAGTAAGCACATTTTAAATGGTTGGGTAGCACCTTAAGCTGCAGTTTAAGTCCTTGCAAAATAGATGATAAAAGCTTTTTGTTAGTGCTAGGCGATTCCAAAGGGTTAGGTGTATTTACCATTTGCTTTAAGGCTTCAAACTCTAACACTACTTCCTGCAACTCTTCCTATATATTCAGCTCCTCCTCAAGTACTTTTATTCTATCCCTATGAACATTTTCATCCATTGCAACCTGTAACTTATCATCTCTACTCATTTTAAACACTTTTTGAGTCAATGATTCAATGATATTAATGCCACATGCAGAAGACAACTCACATGGATATTTCATAGCATTATACATATTAAATTGTACTATTTCACCATCAAATTCCATAGTAAGGTTACCTTTGTATACATTAATTTTAGTCCTAGATATTTGAAGAAAGGGCCTACCTAATAGAATATCAGATGATTCCAATGAATTGTCATCATCTTCCATATCAATAACATAAAAATCAGCAGGAAAAATCAGACCATTGACTTGAACTAACACATCCTCCAACAATCTCTTGGGATAAACAATCAATCAATTTGCTAATTAAATAACTATTCATGTTTCTTCTAAAGGTCCAACATTTAATGAGGAATAAATAGACTTAGGCATGACATTTATAGATGCACCTAAATCAAACATAACTCTTTTAATGCTTAAATTACCAATTTTATAAGAAAGAGCAAACATACCTTTATCCTTGCATTTTTGAGGCATTTTTCTTTGAATTACAGCAAAAACATTCTCATTCACAGTAATTTTCTCATATCTAGCCTATTTTTTATTGTGAGCAAAAAGTTCTTTGAGAAATTTTGCATATTTTGGTATTTGTTTAATAACATCAATTAAAGGAATATTTACCTCAACTTTACAAAAAGTCTCAAAGACGTATTTTTCCTCTTTTTCCTTTTTTAATTTAGCCAACCTTTCAGGAAATAAGGGCTGTACAACTAAAACAGGGTGCTATTCTGAATTTTTACCTGTGTGCTGCTCTTTTTGCTCAACTTCTACCTCTTTTTTCATTTCCCTTGCCGTTTTCTGGTTGTCTTCCTCTTTTTCACTCCTTAGAAAAATTGTACTCACATTTTGTCTCGGGATCTCTATGGTTTAGCAGGGCAAACGTCATTGAGACTCTATTCTACTCAGAGACATTGCTATTTGGCTCATTTATTTCTCCAAATTTTGGAACCTTGAATCTATCTTTTCTATATACTGTTGAAAGTTCTTTAGTTGCTAAAGAGTGAACCATATCCTCAAGAGACATACCTTACTTAAGAGCTAGTTAAGGGGGATATTTTGGTGGCCTTAGATAAAACTATTGCTGTGAATTTTACTGCCTGGCACATAGCTGAAGTTAGGATGGTTACGCCAACTCGGATTATATGTGTTCGAGTATGGATCATACTTCCTATGGGGCTGTCCAGCAAATCCACCTTGTTTATTCACCTGTTCTTGTGAGTCATCTTGAAGTGTGGGGCACATATCAAAAGTATGTCCAGTATGGGCATAAATTTTACACACTTGAGCATAGAGGGTTTTACCTACAACCATATTTTGCACAAGAAGAGTTATATTTTTAAGTGTTTCTTCAAGGGAAGAAAATTGTACCTCATTTACTCTTGTAGGAGGGTCCTGGTATCTCCCAAATTGTTGCGATGTGGCTGCCATATTTTGGATCAATTATCAGGTTTGTGTGGGGGTTTTATTGTTAAGGGTCCCACCACTTGCTATATCAATCATTTTCCTCTCCATACTCAACATTCCCTCATCATGAAGTGACTTTATATCTTTTTGTCTAATCCCACTAATTTTTCTATAAATTATAGTAGCTCTGAATGCTAGAAAAAACTTATCTGAGAATAATATTACCATATCAATCCATATAGTGATAGTTCCAGATGGTAAATTAATAACCAGTCTTTTGCTGAGTCAGCTAAAGAGAAAGGAAATGCCCTTAACTTCACTTATTCCTCTGTAACTCCATGCGGCTTCATCCCAAAGCAAACGACATGGAATTCCTTTATATGTTTGTGAGGATCTTCATTTTTCAAGCCATGAAAAGTGGGCAGTAGATGAATGAACCTCTATTTTAGCTCAAAAGCAGTGTCCACTACTAGATATGTAATGTACAGGGGTTGTTGGTACAATGGTGGTGCATATAACTCTCTCATAGTTCTTTTTGCCATCTTTTTCTCTTCTATTTTAGCTAAAAATTCAGTAAATTCAGCTACCTCTTCTTCTTACTGCTGTTTGGAAGAAGTTCCAACAAGTTCTTTATGTATTTTTGTCTCCTTCCTTACTCTCTGGGCTATTTTCTCAATTTCTGAATCAAATAAAAGTTCTCCCAAAATTTCAAACTTGGTCATTAACAAATTAAATCAAGTTAGACCAGTTCGCAGCAACGATGCCAAAATTTGATGGGTGTCGAAGCCATAAAAAATAAATACCAAACTTATCCTAGACAAATAAATTGTAAATAGGGCAAGAAAGGGTTGAATCCATAGAGACTAGAACTGAAATAATTCTAAACAACTGGGTTTTTAATAATAAAATTAAATGGAGGATTTTTATAAATTAAAAATATAAAAATAATGAATTAAAATAAATAAATAAACATGTAGAAGATTAATTAAGAAAAATTCAATGGATGATAAATTATAGTGAAAGACATTCGCAGCACAGGATTTAATCAACTAATCATTAATGAAGAAATAATTCTAAAAATCAAACAATGGATCAGTTATAGTTGTTAGCTTTGCACTTCTGACCTAATCTTTTCGTATTAGTGAATTAACCAAGTAAAACTATAATTAATTCCTAGCCAATAAACAACCTTTTAACAAGAAAACTAATTCAATCTATTGACAGTATTATGGACTAAAAAGACCCGACCTAAGCCAATTAATCAACAAGCGAGATTGATTTAGACCAAATCCTGCATTTACTTAGAATAATAGCCCTTGTGAGGAAGCTACCCTAATCACTACTGATTATTAACTTCACTAAATAATTACAAATTTAGCAAATTCAATTAGCAATATATTAATTAATTAAATGTACAATGAGCTCTTATTACACACTTAACAAATAATAATTGGGATATAGTTTCCCTAATCCAGAGTAAATAACATGAATACTGAATGAAAATAAGAACATAAATTAAGTACAACAATCTCACAGTAAAAGCAATCATAGCCTTAAATTAATCTTTAACCGAAAATAACAATTTAGCCATACATGGCTATGAAGAATTCTCAAAATAAAAGTTGAAAGCTAAGAGCTACTCCTTGTTATAGAATTAAAGTTACAAAAAATGTAGGAGGAAGAAGATGATCCAGATCTAATCTTCTTATCTCTCAATTATACTCCAAAAAAGAAAAGGAATAGGAGTCCTACCAAAATAGGAAAATAAAACAAAATAAAATTCCTAAGTCATTTTAAATTCCTCAAAACATTGCGTTTTTATCTCCCAAATTATAGTCTTAACATTCCTCAATATTATCTGAGGCAGAAGTGGTGGTTAGGTCAAATTCGCACAAGAGATGTATTAAAATCGTAACTCCACTATCAACTCCCTTAGGCAAGGCTTGAACCTTAGCTTTAGCTTCTTGCCTTAGGAAGGCAAATGGGCAAGACAACTTCCAATTTTTTTTCCATCAGCTCTTTGCTCCTAAAATGCTCCAAAAAGTCATAATTTTTTCAGATAATCTCCAATTAACCTCAAAAGTATAACTTATTCAAAATTTGCTCCTATAGTCAGCAAAATAAATAAACCAATGAAAAGTCTCTAAAACTGACTTAAAAGAACACAAAATGATAAGCAAAAATCAAGTAAATATATGCATTTTTAGTGACTTAACAAAAGTGAAAAATAATTTTTCTGACAACTTTGAATTTTGGACCAGTAAATTTTACCTTTGAAACTAGAATTATATTGAATTGAACTTGGATGGACTTGAAATTTTAAAAACCTTAATAAATATTTTTCAATATGTTAGGTCAACTTTTTGGTGAATTAGATAAAGGAAACATGGAAATCTAAAAAAAGGGTGAAAAACAGAGGTTATTTGATTATTTGGTTAAATGGCATCGACTCACACCCATAACTCATTAGTGACTTATGGAAGTGACTCATCACTCACTCTCAAAGGATGTGACTTAAAATGGGTAGTAATTGAGGAGAAGATGATAAGTGCCATGATGTGGGCTTTTGGATTAAATGGTGAAATAATCCTAGCCATTTATGAAGGCATATAAATAGCCTAAAAATCAAAATTCTCTAGGGAATTCTCCTAATTGCTTCCCCTCCATTACTGTCCCACTCATACCCACCATATTTTTCATTTTTCTTCCATTTTCTTTAACTTAATTCCACCAAATTCAACCAAATTTCGTGTCCTAAATAATTCTAAGGCCCTAAATTCATCTATAGCTATCTCAAAGACCTATTTTAAATGGAGATAATGGATGGAATTGTGAAGAAAAGGTTTGAAGCAAAATTCAAGTAAGTTAATTTCGTGAAATTTTGATGAATTAAATTGATTTTTAGGTAGATTGGATGTAGAATTTATATTTTGAGTTTATTTTGAATTATAGATAAAGAAAATTGAGAAAATAATCCATTGATAAATTTTCCAAGGTAGAATTTCAAGGAATACAAAGTGGAATCAGAGGCAAATGGATGGAAAAGGTGAGAAAGGAAAAGGAAAATGGAGAGAGAGCTTGAAAAATAGGTATATGGATACCTAAACTAATTTATTTCATATGATTTATGTTATGTAACTTGGGGTTATTATGCGTATGGTGAGTTTTAATCTAAACTAATGGTAGATAAGTGAAATTAAAACTTAAGGAATGAGATTTGTGAAGTTAGTTTGTGAAAACATGATTAGAATGGGAGATTAAATAATTAAGGATAATATGATAAAATGATGAAATATCATGAAATGAACAATAATTAATGAGAAAAACAATCAATATGAGATAAAACATAATGTGGTCGAATTGTAACTTAAGGTATAACATGTGATAATTTTATAATTAATTGAATATTCGATATGAAATAAGTGTTATAATGATGAATAAACCTAGTATGATTGGTTGGAACTCAAGATTTGATTTAGACGCAATATAGTGTAAATGTCCATAATGATGTTCACTTATATGTAAAATGGCTATTAAAGTAATTTAAGTAGGTATCACTATGTAAAGGCTTGAAATGCTTATAAAAGCATGCAGGACATGATAATGCATGAGAAACCATAATATATGCTTATGTACATTACTTGGCTGAATGGTACACATGGTGAAAATGGCATGTGCTCATCATGTTTGGATGTTATTATTTATAAGTATTATGAATACATATATGATAAAAGTGAATGGATGAGAAATAAGCAAATGAGAATGTTAGCATAATGTGGAATACATAGAAAGTTATGTAAATACATGACATAATATGAAATAAAATATTTGCCTTTAGTGCACTTTGAGAAATCCAGGATTTTGGAGTATAATGGCTAGCCATAAAAAAAATATCACGGTAAAATAATGAGCGATTTGGAGTAATGCACAAATTAGAATCATAGTTAAGGAGTTGATCACCCCAAGTGATCCCTCAACACACATTAAAATCACAATTGAGGAGTTGATCACCCTAAGTGATCCCTCAACACACATTAGAATCATAGTTGAGGAATTGATCACCCCAAGTGATCCCTCAACACACATTAGATTCACGGTTGAGGAGTTGATCACCCCAAGTGATCCCTCAATAGAAATTAGACTTATAGTTGATGAGTTAATCACCCTAAGTGATCCCTCAACATATAATAGGTTCACAATTGAGGAGTTGATCGCCCCAAGTGATCCCTCAATACATCTTAAAGGAGTTAGTCACTCTAAGGGACCCCTTTAATTCATTTAAGACCATTGTAATCCTTATCCTATATATCTGGTTTGAGGGTTTTCATTAGGCACCACTTAGGGAAAAAATTATAATTTCATAAGAAAATGAAGACTAAGTAGTAAATTAGACATAAAAAGATGTCAAATGTGTGATGAAATAGTGAATAAAGTAAAAAAATGTGGTTAAGCAATTAATAAAGGGCAAAAATATAATTACACAAGAAATTATGGGTAAAATGATAAATTTACATTGATAATATGGTTATAAGAGTTGACATGGTAAAAGAGTAAGAAATGTAATTAAGAAAAGTTTTAGGGACCAAATAGTAATTTGCCATCACATGAAGAAATTACAAGGTCCAAAATGTAAATTAAAGTACACAAATAAAATAAAAGTTCTAAAAAGGAGCAAAAAGGTGTATTAGTATAATAAGTAATGAAGTATGTGCCATAGTAGAGTCCAAGGACTAAAATGAAATTTTTGCTCAAATTGAGAAGTAAATAAGTAACGAATAAAAGTAAATAATAAGACAAATTAAAAAGACAATTTGAATATTGCAACAAGAAATTTAGAAAATAAGGCTTGTAAATGGAAAGAAAATTTATAGTTAAGGACTAAAAAGGAAATAAAAAGGAGCTGATTGAAATTGAAAAAAAGGGGAGTAAAAGCCACAAATTAGTAGATAATTGGCAAACATAAGTAAAATATTAGAAGTAGTATGAAGGCAATTTAGAATTTGACCATGAAGAATTGAGAAACAAAGAATAGATAAATTACAAATAAAGTAATCATTAGTAAAATGAATGTATATAGATAATGGTTACATTGAGATATTAGAAGAGGAATCAGAATAATTTAATAAAATCTCAAAGAAAATATACAACTTAAACATTTAAATGAGAATAGAATTGGTTAATCAAATAAGGATGATGGGTAAAACATAGATATTTGATATGAGATCATAAAAGTAAAATTGAAAGGCACAAATGAATACAAATATGATGATGATATATAAGAACAAATGAACATATGAAAATTATTATATGAGTTGAATTATGGATATTAGCATGAATATGAATAATTAATGTGTAACATAAAATAAAGTATGAGAAAAGTAATTGAGTATGCCATTGATGCTTTTGCATGAAAAATAGAGAAGAAAAAGAATAGATAGAAATTAAGACAAGAAGGGTATGAGTCATTTAGGCATGAAACTTTAATTGTAAATGTGTATATATATATATATGTGTGTGTGTGTGTGTGAAATTTATTAGTTAGACATCCACCACTGGGCATTATATGCTTAGCGTGTAGTTGTTTACTGTGTGCAGGTATCAAAGGTTATAGACAGAGGTTCGAAGGGATAGGCGTTGTGTATTAAGGAGACCGTGTTGTGAAGAAAAATCATCTATATATTTATTTGTGAGATACATATGTAGAGCTAGATTTAAATATGTGTTGTAATAATATTTTATATAAATTATGTTGAGATTATTATTATATCAGGGTTCTACAAAATTTTCACCAATGGGCAAACTAAAAGGGGATTTTTGAAGGATCTATTTTGAGATTGAAAAAGAATAACCAAGTGTGGCTAAAATTTTGGTTTTAAAGCAGAAAGGCATTATACCAGCTTGTTGATAATCCCAGTGCATATAAGTTCTACAATGGTTTTTATGGGTTTTGAAATCAACAGGGAAGAGTTTTGGAGTGTGAAGGACCAGTCCCCATTCCAAAGGAGAGAGGATTTTATGAATTTTGACAGTGGAATAATTTATGACTATACTGTATTTTAGGTTATTTGTTATAATTATAGATCCTATCAATTCTAGAACTGCTTTGTAATAAGGCTGGGGTTTTGTCAAATACCAAGGTTTGAAAAACTAGCCTTTTGGAAAATTTTTTAAAATGACTTGTCAAGGATTTGGTAAATAAAATATTTCCTCAATAGTCCAGATGTTTTAGTAATCGGTTTTAACAAAATACTCTGATTTTAGTTTAGACTGAGATAGTACCAAATGAGAGTGATATTATGGTAAAACAATTTGAGAAAATTCCTCGCTTGAGGATTTTGAAACAATTTTGTTATAGGAATCCTCCTGTAGGGTTTTGGAAATAATAATTTTGGTGCAGGATTCCCCCTGCAAGGGTTTTGAAAAATTTTGAGAAAGGGTTTTTGAAGAAGAAGATTTTTCCTTCTCTATTTTGGAAATGGGAAGAAGTGACTTACAAATACATGTTTTTTTTTGGCATTAATTTTCTCCTGTAAGTCATGGATTTCTACAATTGGTTGGAGGTATTTCTCTTCTGTACTGAGAGATTTTCTGAGTTTCTCTCTTTCTATGGCTTTTTAAAAGAGGAGTTATAGCTCCGACTACTATTTTATGGCCTTAATCCATTATTGGACTCGAATGCTTTGGATTTTTTATTTTTCTTCTTTCTTGACTACTTTATCCTAAGATTTGATTGGGATCATAGATGAGATAACTGGGGTTTTTGAATTTTGTTTTTCTTGGTCCTTTTGGACCACTTTCTCCTTCCTTTTTGATTTTCAAGGCATTTTGAAAGTTCACTCAGGTGCTATTTTGAAGGAACTCTTTAGTTAGAAAATTTGAGATTGAGTTTTTATCTCTTTTAATAAATTTAATTCCAAAATAAAAAATACTAAGGATTGCTTGCCATCTGGCAAAAATTTATTTTGAAGTGATGTTTTGAACATCCTTTTGTAAAACTTCTTTTGTTAATTTACAATCAATGTGAAGTAAAAACTTTTGATTGATTAAATCACTTTGAAATTTTTTAATGCATATGACAATTGAAAGAATTTCCTTTTTAATTGTTGAATAATTCTTCTGACAATCATTCCAATTTGTAAATGTGAATTGGAAGGTTGTATATATAATAACACTAATCCTCACATGTAGAGATAAAATTTAGGCATATATCTTATTCAAAAATAAGAAATATTTTATTCCTTATTCAAGTAATAAGAAATGTTAATTTATCTTTGAAATTATTTTGAAATTTTATATTTGAAACATTTAAAATTTAAACACCTAAATAAACCCTAGTTTGTTCATCACATTCTATATGTGTTACCCAATAGGTTCATATTATGTTGGCAGTAGGCTCAATCCTATTGTAAGTCCACAAGTCATAAGTAACCTCTAGCAACACATTATGAATATCTAAATAATATGAATATTGATAATTCAAGTTGAACCTAACCAATAAAACATGTTATAATTCTTTTGTTGTACGATATTTTATTTGAACATATGTTATGATCACTAAGTAGATTGATAATATCAAATTACATTGATCTCTCTATTAATTCATTTGAGCATGGCCATGCATTTCTCAATCCTACCTATCAAGGGGCCCAATAGATATCTCTCTCACTAGAGAGGGATAAATTCCATCTTAATTATTCACTATCTTTTGCATGATTCTCATCTAGTCCAATCATAATCTTTATGATTATCCGATTAAAGTTAGTTTTTTATCATGTCAAAACATAATGTTCCTTATGTAGGAAACTATGATAATCTGAGGTCTAAAAAATCGATAACATAACTATTATGAGATCACTTATGACACTAACCCATATAGTGATCTCATAGCGGGTCCTTCTAGTACCTTGTTCTTTAAAAATTACTTACAAGTTTGATTTATATCATCACATATAATCATCTCATGACTAAGGATATTTGAATAACATTAAATCGTTAGTTAAAAACATTATTATAATGTAACAAGCCAATAATATAATAATGAGAAGAAAAATCATTTTTATAGAATGAAATATGACATTACATAAAGGTCTAAATATTTGGCCTAGGGCATAACCACTAATAATGTCCAGGTCTATATGCAAAAATTCTTCAAAGTCAGGGCATATGCACTTGATATACAATGCTCGATACACCATAATAGAATGGTGTAGCTGAAAGGCAAAATCATACTCTTATAGATATGGTTAGGAGTATGTTAAATTACACTAATGTACCTTTTTCTTTATGGATTTGTACATTAAAGACAACTGCATATCTACTTAATAAGGTTTCTAGTAAAACAGCTCCTGCAACACCTTATAAATTGTGGATAGGTAGAAAATATAGCTTGAGGCGCCTTCATGTTTAGGATTGCCGAGCAAAAATAAGGATTTATAATCCTCTTGAAAGAAAGCTTAATGTAATAACCATTAGTGGTTACTTCATTGGTTATCCAAAAAGTCTAAAAGGTACATATTTTATTCTTCTTACCATAATGAAAAATAGTTGAGTCTGGTAATGCCAGGTTTATTAAAAATAGATAAATCAATGGGAGTAGAGAACCATGAAAGGTGGATATTCAAGATATTCAGGTGGAAAATTCTTCATCCAATGTCTCTTCTCAAGTTGTTATTCCTTTTGTTGTATTATAGCTAGACAACATATCAAAGCAATAAGTTAATATTCCAAATCGATAAAAAGAGAATGTAAATAATGAACTAGTAAATAATGTGCAAGTTATAAATGATTAAGTGATATCATAAGAAACAATATTATAAAGGTTTATAAGGGAGAAGAGACCACTATGTCGGATGACTATGTGGTGTATTCACTTGAGTATGAGTGTGACTTGAGCATTAATAAGGATCCAATCTCATTTAAAAAAGCCATGAAATGTAATAATTTAAAAAATGGCTCAATGTTACGAAAGAAGATTTAAAATCTATGGATGATAATTAAGTCTAGGAACTAGTTGAGTTTCCTAAAGGCTAAAAACAAATGGGCTGTAAATGGATTTTTAAATCCAAAAGGGATTTAAAAGGAAATATTGAAATGTATAAATCTAGACTTGTAGCCAAAGGTTATACTCAAAAGGATGGCATTTATTTTAAAGGGATGTTCTCTCTAATATCAAAGAAGGACTCTTTGAGAATTATTATGGCATTAATATCTCATTATAATTTAGAGCTTCAGCAAATGTATGTAAAAACCGCTTTTCTAAATGTGACTTAAAAGAAGAAGTTATATGGACCAACTAAAAGGTATTATGACTATAGAAAAAGAAAATATGGTGTATAAATTAAAAAAGTCAATATAAAGTTTGAAACAAGATTTCTGACAATGATACCATTACCCCTTATGTTTTTGTAAAGAACACTATTGATAGGTGTATCTATATGAAGTTTAGTGGGAGCAAGTTCATTATTTTGGTACTATATGTTGACCATATTTTTTAGCCGCTAATGATTTGGACATGTTACACGATGTAAAGAAATTTCTTTCTAATAACTTTAAAATTAAAGATATGGGTAAAAAATCCTATGTGATTGGAATAGAAATATTCCATGACAGGGCACAAGGATTGTTAAGGTTATCTTAGAAAGGATATATCGGTAAAATAATAAAGAGATCTAGGATGGAAAAATGCTCAGTAGGGGTAGTTCCAATTCAGAAAGGGGATATATTTAGTGAAATGTAATGTCCTAAGAATGATTTGGAATATAAAGATATGGAATTTATTCCCTATGCATATGTAGTTGGGAGTTTAATGTATATTTAGACTTTTACTTAATAGGATATTAGTTTTGCTATTAGAATGTTAGGCCGATATCAAAGTAATCCCGAAATGGACCACTAGAAAGTTACCAAGAAAGTACTTATGTATTTACAAGGCACTAAGGATTACATGCCACATATAAGAAATCAAATCACTTAAAAGTGATTTGTTATTCAAATTCAGACTATATGCCAATTGTGTAGAATCAAGAAAATCTACTTTCGGTTATCTATTCTAACTAGCAGGAGGGGTAATTTCTTAGAAGAGTGGAAACATTCTATCATCATTACTTCTACTATAGAGGCTGAATTTATGACATACTTTGAGGCCATTATTCAAGCATTGTGGTTGAAAAACTTTGTCTTAGGGCTAGGTATTATTGATGGTATAGCTAGAATAACAAGAATTTATTATGATAATTCCACAGCTTCTTCTCCTCTAAAAATGACAAGTATTCTAAGGGTGCTAAACACATTGATTTGAAATACTTGTTAGTGAAAGAACAAGTACAAAAACATAAAGTGTCAATTGAGCATATTTGAACTAATTTAGTGGTTAGTGGATCTGTTAACTAAAGGATTACCACCTAAAACATTTACTGGTCATGTTGAAAAGATGGGTATTATAGATAAGTCCTGGTTAGCATGATATCATGTTATGTATATACATATGTTTGGTTATTTGCTATTATTTTTTGACACTTATGAATCCAGTTAAAGTTATGTTTTTGCTTATTTGTTAGTTGTCACATTGTGTTATATACACACATTATCTTATTGTGTTGAGAAATTATGTTTTAAGAAAAACATTAAAGTTGAGAATTACAATATTTCTAGATTACGGTTATTTTGAATTGAGTTAATTGTGTGATACATGGAAAGAATCATGTCGTTAGATGACTTGTGACCTCTATGATCCCATCATTTCAATTCATTCAAATTTGATGACATGATAGATTTAATATATGGTGCATGCTTAAAGACCTAAGATAATAGTTATTGGACTTGCAGAAAATATTATAGTCATTAGGATTTTATTATAGGATGAGAACCCTTCTCTCTCCCTTCACAAAAGTTATAGTTACAAAAAAGAATAAAAGAAAAAGATAAAGAAATGAGAAGGAGAGAGTGGATATTTTTTTTTTTTTGCATAGAGAAGGAGTTTGCAATCATGTACTAAGGTTAATATGTCATTTTTCTCTCTCATAGTATGAATCCTAATTGAATGGTTGAATCAATTGTGTCATAGATGATCTTAAAAAAATTCTAAACTTAAAATATTGTTTAGAATATTAAGGTGTTAATTACATTTAGACATAAAGCATTTTCTAACCATTGGTATCAAAGCATTAAATTACCTCTATCTTGATTTTTTTTAAATATTTGCATGTAAGATAATTGACCAGAATCTTTGTTGATATGGATCCTGTTACATGCATATAATGTGCCATTCAAAGTTTATATGTATGCCTTTATTTATTTAATTTTGTAACAATTTTTTTTGGATAACTATGTTGTTTTGGTCAATTAGAGAAAAATCAAATGTTAATATATTTTGTTTTTCTTTTCTCTTTGTAGTTGAAAAGAAGTGAATGGCTTTTGATTCTTATTATGTACTAATATTATCATTCTCTACATATTTTAAGGTAGTTTGCATGGATTTCAAGAAATAATTGATTAGTTATACATGTATTGCAATTCTTATATTTGTGTTAGTTTGTAGGTGTCAAAAGATAATTATAATTTTAAATAATTTAGGAGTAGTCCCAACATTCTTAATTATTATAAATTATAAGTTAGAAATATCATATATAGTAAATGACATCAATTGTGATTAATCACATTGAAATATAATAAATTTTATCCCATAAGAATTTTTTTATTATATTTTTATGATTAATTAGAATGAAATAAAAAATTACTTTTCTTAATTATGCACAAAAATTAAGAGAAAGAATACAATTTGATATTTTTATCATATGAAGTTTTCATACGAATCTTTAATAAAATTTAGCCCACAACCGGTTTTGTATTTATTATTTTGATTCTTTTTTGGAATATAATTTGCATAGATAAAATATGACATTTATTTATTTATTTCAATTTATATGACATAAGCATGTACATTTATCTTAATGCAGTTACTTAATCTGTGAACATTTTTGATATCAAAAATTATATACCTAAATTGAATGATGATAACTACAAGATATGGAAAGAGAGAGTTATTCTTCAATTAAGGCAGATAGACTTTGATTATGCTATCCATAAAGATGAACCATTTACATATACAAATACTAGCACTCAAATTGAAATTGCTCTTTATGAATGTTGAGAGCGATCCAATCCAATCGCCTCATATGATGTTTATAAAGAAAAAAAAACTTTTCTAGTATACGTGGTTCAATTGGAGAGTGTGATAATGTTAAAGATTTATTGAAGGCTTTTGATAAGCAACTTGAGGCTTCAGTTAAGAACCTTGCTAGCACGTTGCATAGATATTGAAAAATAACCTCACGACAGTGGAGGATATCCGTTGATGGTTGTGGTTAGTTGGTTTTCGATGACCGTATTTTGAACTTAGTTGTGTGGTTAGCTAGTATGCTCAAAAGCTTTATGAAGAACTCATTCTTATGTATTTAAATAACGATTTTAACGACATTCTTTATTTAATAGTACTTATATTTAATTACATTTTTTTATTATAACTCAAATTATACAATAAATTCCATGGTATTAAAACACAATGCAAATGAAATTATGAATAGTTCATAATATGAAATTTTGGATGCATGCAAATGTATTAATATCTAAATTATCGCTAGTTATAGTATTGATAAGACTGGACATTATTAATGCTGATAAACTAGCACATACGATACTCTTTGACTAGGTCAAGTAATAGTTCTCATAAACTGTATGTTGATAATCATAGTTAGCATGTGTTTGAGAAATAAGTCTATTGGAGACCTGCTATGGATATATAATCCATGTCAGTGAAATTATCTCTTCATATTAGTACGTGAAAATATCTTTAAACTTGAGATCACCAAAGTATCCTAAGTGTCGAGAATTATACTTTGACTCAATTACTTCTCGTTTCTTATTAAGTGTTAACAACTTAAGGATTGGGTATAACATGAATCATTTAAAAATAGTAAGTGATCAGCAAAGGATTTATTACCTAATTGTGACATATGTGTTAATGCTTGTTCGGTCTTCCTATCCTTTTTGAAAAGTTAAAAGGATAGGAAGCAAAAGGGTGCATAGGATAATGACTATTCCATTTGGACCAGGGCCCACTTTTAGGGCTAACCAGACACAAAGGTCTCGCAATCGAATGAATGGTGTGCATCTATGTTAGGCACTATAAGGTGGGTATAAAAGAGTCTTTACTTAATATAACATCGAAAAATAGTGTTTTGACCTTAAAAGGCCAAAATCCTAGAAGGTTCAGAACCTCACTCTTATTTATACCTTTGATTAATGAACTATAATTGGGCTTTCAAATTAATTATTTTATCCCTCTACTCACACGAATAATCATGCATATCAATCAAGTTTGGAAAGCAATAAAGCATAGCATATAAAGTAGTAAAATCATAACATAAGATACTATCCACTAAGCAATAAATAAACACACATAAAATGGGTGGTTCATTTATGATCCATTTTGGTGGGAACATTAGTTCCCGCATGCATACTTACAAAAAGGCTTTTGTTATGCATTTTGAATAAAAGTGGGATGAATGATCCCATTTTACTAGAAAAAAATCCCATATTAATTATATACAAAATCATGTTGCGTTGTTTACAAGAAAACTTATTATTTACATGTGTGATTTTTAGATTTTAAATAGGATATTAGTCCAGCTTTATTAATAAAAATTTCAATTATTTTATATAAATATTTTTATGTGATATTTTTCTTTTTACGGTCAAAAGCTCTTTTTTTTAATTACAAACCTAGAATAAAAAATAAATAGAAAATAAAAAGGGAAAATAATTAATTACATCTTAAAAAAATATCTAAAAAAAGTCTTCTACACTATATCCACTGGTTTGCACTCACAAACACACGTTAGATGCATGAAGTGATATAATAAAAATAAATAAAGTAAATTAATAAGCAAAATATAAACAATGAGATATAATAATAATAATAATAATAATAATAATAATAATAATAATAATAATAATAATAATAATAATAATAATAATAATATCAACATATCAAAGACACAAATAAAAACATATAAAGACCACAAAAATATATTTAATATAATAGATTCACACAAATATAATATTTAATATAGCATATTTAACATACAACATGATTTAAGAAATAAAAATCAATATAAAAATTATAAATATAATATATAAAATAAATTAAAAGATAATATTAAATAATACGGGTGTAACTTATGACCACTGGGTCAAAATCACATCGAGTTGGCTCACTTTCTGTGTAGATCCTTGCCAAACTAGGGTTTAAAATCCCAAAAAATAAAAATAAAAATATCTAGAACATTTTAAAAGATAAGAACTAAATAATATATACAAAAAAATAAATTAAACAAATTAAAAATCCCATTTTTAATTTAAAAATTGCAATTTTAACATATAAAGGTTATTAAATCTTATTATTTTATATTAAATAGTCCAGATCCAGTCAAATATTAAGCAAACTGTCTAAAATGGGTTCAGATCCACAACATCCAATAATAAAAGTATAGATCTGGTCCAAATAAATAATAGGTCAAGAGCATAAATGGCTGTATAGTATTACCTTCAGCGATTTTCTCAAAATAATAGTAGAAATTCAGTGTCCTTAGGGCTTTTTTTATAGCTTAATCAAAAAATATTTAGGAAAAGATAAAGATAAAAGAATAAATCTAAAAAAAAAAGATGAGAAATTGAAAAGAAATTAAAAACTTACCTTTTTTTTCTTTTCTTTTATCTTTTTTTATTCTCTCTCTCTTTTTTTTTCTCTTTTTCCTTTTTTTTTACATTTCCCTATGCTTTAGAATAGCCAACCCCTTTTTTTTGGGTAGGTGGGGAGTTTTTTATAGGAAGAAAATTGAGTTAAACATAAGAAAGGGTGAGTTTTAGGCTATTGGACGTGACTCGGTTAGTCATGGCGGGACTCACTAAGTCACAACCTCTAAAACTCGACAATTAGTATGACCGAGAAAAAAACACTAAAAACAATGAGTCACAGGTGGGATTTGGTGAGTCATGACTAGGATTCATTGAGTCATGGGCAAGACTCAATGAGTCACGACCCAAACTCAGTCCATCCACCATCAAGTGACCTCCCAATGCTCCAAACCACCTCTCAAGGCCTACAAACCCTAAATAACCCATAAAAAGAAAGTGATTTGCATACAAAAGAAAATAAAGTCCTTCCAACCTTAGGTTTTAAACATTTTAAAGAGAAAAAGATCATCTTTATTAGGTAATTCCGACAAAAGCTGACTCTGGACCCAGTGTCCACAGTTGCCCCTAACTCTGGGGAGATTAGAACACGAGTGCCTAGATGAGCCAAAATTCAGAGTGAGAGAATGAGACATATACTTGAGGAGGTGTTCTCCTAGATAATTCTTGAGAAGGCTTACCATAGGTATGGGTGTAGTAATCTGTGCCAGCTTGTTGGTAGTGGTCAATCATGTAGTCTCCTTTTGCCTTTTAAGAGGTCTTGTGCGTCTGCGGTGGATGGAGTTGATCAATGTCTTATTGTCGGCATGTCTTAACTCTAGTTGTAGTAATCTTGATTTTGGGTGCCCCTTAGGAGGTCTTGGGTTAAAACAATTTTTTTAAGAGATGGACATCAGGGTGTTGGATTTAAAGTGGACATCTAAGTCCTGGACATCGGGGTTCTAAATATGAAGTGGACATCTGGGTTCTGAATTGAGATGGACATCTAGGTCTTGGACATTGGGATCTTGAATATGAAGTGGACATCTAGGTCTTGGACATTAGGGTCCTAAAAAATGTCTTGGGTTGAATGTTTGCGAAAAAATTTCCTAATCTTTGATAGGGGTACTTGGAATTATTTATTAGGGGTACTTGAAACTATTTATTAGTAGTCGCATGGTCATTTGCCCCCTGTAGTGGAAAGAGTGTCAAGGTATTGAGCAATCCTGAGGTTGCATTAGCTCATGCGATTTAGTAAATACGTATTCCATCAAGCGTTCATGGCTGATAACAAGTATCATCCCATTTTGATTTGATTGTCCAGTTATGTGCAGTGGCTGAAACCTTATGGGTAGAGCAAAAGACATTTCTTAGATGAAAGGTTGCCCTATGAGATGTAATAAATGAAATGTTAGAATCATGAACCATTTCTTATGCTTTAGAGCATTGAGATTATTGTCACTTATGGTCAATGTTTGTTTGACATATGATAATGGCTATGGTTGGCATGATAATGAATTGTATATATCATTTTTACTATCAGTCATCTATTATTCATAGATATATATGTCTGTATATATTTATGATTATCATTTTTATTATCATTTATTATTATTATATATGTGTGTGTGTGTGTGTGTGTGTATATATATATATTCTTATTTTTATTATGATTAAAGACTAGTATTCATATTTTAATAAAAAAACAAAAGTAGGATATAATAAACTACTTCTATACTAGTAGAAATTTACATATGAATGCTCACTACTTACAAAGAAAAATTGAGCGATTTCACAATACAAACTATAAGAAGAGAGATAGATTAAGGAAATAAACTCCTTGAATATTAGAATGGTCCCAACTAAAGAGAGCTCGATGGCATCGCTAATATTGACAAGGAATGTGATGAGCCTTCCTATCGAGTAGTGGGAATCCACTCGATGGCCCGTGGTGGTGGAGAAAGAGCCTACAACTATAACAGTGGGGAAAAAGCCAGGCATAGGCTACTGATAGAACTGCTACTCCCTTATATATCCCATAGGTGGTGGGAAGCCTAACTGCTGAATAGAGCTTGATAGATATTGGACACTCTGATGTATATGTATGAATGATGTATCTTGGATATCCAGTCTCCCTCTCAAACCCATCTAAAAAATGGTGAACTATATATCCATTCATGTCCTTATGTTTATGTGTGGCCTCCTTTCTGGTACCATCCACAATAGTCTCTATACTCTACTACCTCTCGCCTAGACTACCCATACTCCTATCCAACATCGTTATGGACTAATCAATGAATGTACATACTGCCTCTATACTAGCTCATACCTATGCCCATTGAGCTACATTTCCAGCTCGCGTGGTGGCTATATCTTTCTTTAATTACGTCCTAGTTTGATGAATAGTCGCCTGCAACTATTGTTGTGTCACGAGGAGGGCTGCATGACCACCCTGCAAAGCCTGAATACTACTTATCATTGAGGCCTGAATAGTCCTCATATGCTGCAACATCTCTGCGATGGAGTGGGCTGTAGTATTTGATAAAGAATGTGTTGGCACTGATCTGGAAGGTGAATGAGAAGGCATTGGTCGAACTGGTGATTGAGGAGTTCAGGATGAAGATGAAGGCCTTAGATCACCATATGGTGTAAATGTGCTAGCATGGTGGGGTATGCATGTTGTTCATCATGTGACAAGCCTGGTATCCTTGAACTATGCGATCCTTATAATGGTCTGACAAAATATCCTTGTAGCGAGATCAGTTGGCTCAAAAGCCATATCTATCCTTAAAATAGCTGCCATGGTCTCTTTGATAGGCATATTGGGTGCTTGAATTAAAGTCTGAATAGGTATCCATACTGATGGCTCAACCGGAGGCTCCTCTAGTAGGGCATACTGCTGTGGTGGCTCTTGTCGGGCTAATCTTGATGCCTGGTTAGTCTCTTCCAAGGTTAAAACCCAAAAACCATATGGACTGCTTGAATCTACCATGATTATATGCACATCTATCGCTACACTCACATCCATATAAGTGTTACCCAGTAAATGGTCTCTTATAGCTCCCTTAGGAATGCTAATAGCTAATAATATACGAGTAATGATGCCTCCAACCACTATTTCTATTGCAGAACCATCTCCAATCCTCTTTAGGTTTGCTAGGATCTGATGGGTAATGTTGATATGATGTCCTGTTACCATACCCCATAAACACCATATGTCGGGCACATTAAGTGACCTAGGGCTGCCTGAATGCCCTATATACGAAGAAGACAATAGCCTTTAAAGATATCTAAGTGCCTGAGAAACCAATATAGTGGACTTCATTATCCCTGGGGCATAAAGGAATCCTGAACGTGCTATGGCTTGCCACATATGTGTCTTAATGTGTTTGGCATGAATCAAAGTGCCATCCTTGTGAGGTAATCTCATCATTCTTGCAAAATGTCTCTTGGTCATGCTAAATGGACTACCTAACACTCTAAATGATATCGCTTCCTCCTTATCATCTGATCTCTAAAAACCTCTATATGTCAATGTGGCAAAAAACTACCATGTCATCTCTAGGTACGTGAGATATGCTCCCTCGAAGAGCTTTATCCATCCAACCTAGGCAAGCAAAGTTTGAACCTCCTCGAATAGGCATGCATGTTGCAAAAATTCAATGGACATAAAACGATGAGGAAGTATCTGAAAGTGTCGAAATGCCCAATATCTCTTTATCTCATCAGGCGTCATCCAAGTAGGTTTAATTCCTTCAGTTAAGTGGTGTTGGAGTGGGTCTAGGTGGTGGCATGGTACCTGTATGATAATAAATATTAACCAAAGGTATATATAAAAAAGAAAACTACCATAACCAGAAAAAATCTACTGGCCTTTATTATTATTATTATTTTAAAATTATATTAATACCTATCCACTTAATTACATAATAATCACTTAGCACTACCACTATACTATTATTTCATCCTTTTGATTATTATTATTACTATATTATTATCTATTATTCTTTTTTTTCTTTCTTTTTTTATTACTTGCTTACTCACCCCCTTTTTTGTTGTTGTTTTTTTTTTGTCATCATCATTAACTTCCATTAGGCTTATTACCATTTATTACTTATTCATGATTATTATATTTTATTATTCTTTTTGTGTTATTATTATCATCACCATCATCATCACTGTGCATATCTAAAAAAACCCCAAAACAAACATTTTTTCTGCAAAACAACAATATGTACATGATTATTTAAACATAAATAACATAATATAATTTTTTCTTAATTTTTCCACATAAAATAATGAATAGAAACAGCAACAAGCTCAAAAATTAGCTTTAAAACAAGATTTACCATATTTTAAACACCATTTGTGGCTCATTTGGCAACAAAAACAAAGAAAAAAACCAAGAGAACTTACCTCATTTTAGAAGTGTGAAGGTGTAAAAAACATAATGAAATCCAGAAAAAATTGTATCTTTGTGATCCGGGGATGATGAGGAGCAAGTTTCTTAAATTAAAATTAAAAAAGAGTGAAGAAAAGGGAGGAAAAGAAGAGAAGATCGAATGAGAGGAAGTAGGAACGACGTCAATGGAGGAAAAAGAAAGCAATAGAAAAGAAGGAAGAAGAAACATTTATTGCCCAATTTGACTAAGTCAAGGACGAGACTCATTTAAAATATCCACATCTTGCCTTTTTCTGTCGCCATTCTCAGGTATTTCAATGGTCATTCATGCAAACTTAATTTTTTGTGCTTTTTTTAATTTAATTTAAATTAAAATTTAACATAAAATATATACTCCTTGAACATGTGGTCTAATATTATCTGCAATTATTCCTGTAAAGTACATTTATCGGTATTTTTTGGCCATGAATTTTGTTTTGGCAAATCTTCATAAATTTCCTTTGTGAATCTTTCATTCCTACAACAATTATTTATAACCAACTTATACACATGAAAATTATGCTAGAGCCATACATGCAACATGCAAATAATGCACATATCACTAGCTAAATGGCTCATAGTCTGTTGTAAATGTGACCCTTTTATACCTAGTTAGAGCTCCATTTCTTAAGGCTCCGAGTCTATAGACAAAATTCTTGTTTAGTAACTCTTAGTTTTTTCTACTTTTCCCTTCTTGATCTATCTAATTATTATTATTATTATTATTATTATTATTATTATTATTATTATTATTATTATTATTATTATTATTATTATTATTATTATTTGTTACATTTACACAAGGCCTGACCATCTACTGCATAACTGTCCAGTAGACTTAATTGAACCTCTCAAGACCCGAATAACTCCATCGACAACCATTTCACTTCTCGTAACACCCTTTCATTCATTCAATTTTTTCATCATTTTTTTAAACTAGGCAGTGCGCCCTTTAGGGCTTTTCACACTAACTTTTTTGGCGAAAAATGTGTCCTGTTGGAGATTTTCACATAATTCATGCCTAATTTTTGCTTGAAGTGGACTCCTAACAACCCAACGGCTTTTTTTTTATTTAATTATATGAAAGCATATATTCCTTTGGATGTATAATGATGCATTTCAACTTTTGCCTTAAATGTGCATTCCAGTCCCCTTGCAACATATAATAATAATCTTTTAATAATATCAAGACATTAAATTCAAGACACATAACTCTTATTTAATCTTATAAGTACATTTTCAATGCATCCAACTCTTATTATTGATCAACCTTCTTGTATTTTCTTGATCGAACATCTTTTCTTAATTTACCCTTTTTCTTTTTTCTCTCTTTTTTTTATCATCATTTATTTATTTATTATTTTTAGCCATGGAACCTTTTAAGTTTTTCGACGTCAACTAGTTCTTTAAATTCATTTCCATCACTGTTAGTGAGTATGGCTGCCCTTTTTGACAGTAACTTCTTCAGAATGAAGGGACCTTCCTAGTTAGGCCTGAATTTACCTCTGTAGTCCGAAATTCCTGGTCTCATCTGCTTAAATACCAAATCTCCTTATTTTAAGTGGTTCCCCTTAACCTTCTTGCCAAATGATTGAGCTAATCTTTTTTGATACATTTGATTGTGATGATAAGCCCTTATGCGGCTTTCTTTAAACAAGTTCAATTGCAACAATCTATGTTCAGCCTATTCTAACTCTGATAACTTAGCTTCTAAACAACCCTGAATGATTGTAATTCAATCTTGACTGGTAATACTGCCTCACTTCTATAAACCAAATTGTCGATGTCCTAACTGTAGTTTTATATCCCTATAATGCAAATGGCTTTACCCAATCCTTGTAAGTTTGGACAACATTAGATAAGATCTTCTTTAAACTTTCATTTGCCGCCTTGACTATCCCATTTGCGTGTGGATGATAAAGAGATGATTTATGATGCTGTATTCTATACTTCTTAAGCACTTGCTTTGTTTTAGCTTGAAATTAAACTTCATTGTCTGACACTAAGTGATATGGCACCCCATATCTACAAACCAGATTTTGCTCAATAAATTACGCCATCTCCCAAGCACCCAACATTTTGAATGACTTAGCTTTTACCCATTGGTAAAGTAATTGATCATGACTATTATGAACCTATGACCATTTGAAGCCATCAGATGAATTTCCCCAAGCTGAGAAAGGCCATAGAGATGAAAGATTGCATAACTCTGATACAGGCATGTGCCTCAAATCTATATATTGTTGACCATTCAAAGCCATCGGATGAATTTTCCCAATTATATCTATTCCTCAAGCTGAGAAAGGCCATGGAGATGAAAGATTTCATAACTCTGATATAAGTATATGACTTAAATATGTATATTACTGATAGTGGTTGCACATCTTCATGTATTTTGAATAATCAGAATCCATTGACAACTAGAAGAACCCTTGATGGATTATTTTCCTTACAAGTGTCAAGCAATTCATATAGGCTCCACAAGTCCCTGCATGCATTTCTTCAATCACTTTCATTGCCTCTTTCTCATCTAGGCATTTGAGTTGGATGCCATCTTCCTATCTCTTGTACAATACTCTATCTACACCAATAAACTGAGTTTAGAGTTTTTGAATCTTCCTTTGATCTTTTTCTATAGCTTTTTTAGGAAACACTTACTTGTCCAAGTAATTTTGAATGTTATAATACCAGGGTTTCTCATTATTTGCCTTTATATTCACAATCCTTTCGCTTTTAAAGCAAGGCTTGCTTGAACTATTAATTAATATAAGTCTAATTACCACTCCTTTTGGATTATCCCACATGGATACTAAGGTTGCCAAAGCATTTGCCATTTGATTATCATCTCGAGGCATATGTTATAAAGTGCATACCTCAAACTGCTTACTCAAACTTTTCAAGTACTCTACATATGACACCAATAATTCTTCTTTAACTGACCACTCACCTTGTATCTGATACACCATTAAAGACGAGTCTCCGAATACCTTGATAGTTTTTGAGCCCAAAACTATCAGTGCTTTTAGACCATGCATACAAACTTCATATTTAGTCCCATTATTAGTCACTTTATACCCCAATTTCTTGGCTAAAGGCAATTTTTCTCCTTGAAGCATGATCAAGATAACTCCGACTCCATCTCCTTTGTTGTTAGTAGTCTCGTTGAAATACATGTACTAGCTTTGCACCATTATAGCAGCAACATTCTCATCAGGAAATTCGTACTCAATTTTGTCTCCCTCTAACAGGTGATTTGCTAGGAACTCAGCAACTGCTCACCCTTTAATTGTCTTTCTAGTAATATATTCTATGTTAAATTCCTACAATAACAAGAGCCACCTCCCTATTTTTCCCAACAAAGATGGCACTGACTGTAAATATCAAAGAGGGTTATGCTTGGCCACTGCTTGTATGTGGTAAAAATGAAAATAGTGTCTGAACTTTTTAGAGGCGCACACCATAACTAAACAAATCTTCTCAACATCTGTATACTTAGTTTTATGAGGAAGAAACTTCTTACTCAAATAGTACACAACAAACTCAATCCTAGACTCATCCTCTTAAGTCAACATGGCACTAATCAAACTTTGTTTAACTACCAAATACAAAATTAAGGGTTTTGACAGTCAAGGTGGTTAGAGAATGGAAGGATGTGGAAGATACTCCTGAATGGTATCGAAAACTTTTTGACAATCCTTACTCCACTTGATCGGTTAACCCTTTCTCAGAAGCTTAAAGATTGGCTCACATATAGAAGTAAACTTAGCAATAAATTGACTGATGCACTGAATTAAACCTAAGAACCCTCAAATATCCTTTTCCTTCTTCGGCACTGGCATCTCTCTAATAGCTTTCACATTGTTTGGATCTACTTTAATTTCCCTCTAAATGACTATATGACCTAACAACTTTCCTGAAGTAACCCTAAACACACATTTCTTGAGGTTAATATGAAGTTATACTTTTTAATTTGCCAGAAAAACTTTTCTAATGTTTCCAAATTTACCTCTCTAGTCTCAGACTTAATCATCATGTCATCAACATACACTTCAACTTCTTTATGGATTAAATCATCGAGGATCTTAGTGGCCATCTTTTGATAAGTCACATTGGCATTTTTCAACCCCAGTGGCATCATCTTTTAAGTATAAGTCCCCCACTCTATCTTAAAGGCTGTTTTGATTTGGTTTGCAATCTTGTTGAGAATTTGGTTGTACCCTGTATAGCCATCAACAAAGCTATACATCATATACTTTCAAATTTGGCTGTTATAGAGATTGATGCTTTTGTAGCTTCCATCTTCGGTATTGGTTGCAAGGGTCCATCTTTAACTTTTGTTGGCCCAGCTTTAATTTTCTCCTTCCTTTTGATCTTGGTAGCCACTAATTCTGGCATGACTTCCTTGAAATAATCTATACTCATTTCTAAAAGCTTGTTCATAACTTCCTTATACTAAAACTATAGTGTAGGCTTTACAGTCCTTGTAACCCAATCAAACACATCATTAAAGATCTCAAAACTTGAAATTAACTTGCCATTCATTAGCATAGCTCAGCTTCACCACAATACTTACATCCTTGAGAAGTAGGTACAAAGCTTTTTAGAATATAAAGGACTCTAGCTTTCCTCGAGCGAACATTATTTTTGTCAAACCCTGGAATATAGTCGAGACCTTTCCTATCCTTTTGTCTTGTCAAAATAATGGTCTATTGAAGTCCTTGTGAATCCTTGCCCAAACCAGCACTAGGCAAATAACTTATTTTCCTCATTATATTGACCACCTGAGGGTTTTCAAATTGCTCTTGCTCCTTCTCACCACTAATAGTGGCTATATGAAATCTGTTAAAAGGTTGGTTGGCTATTCCTAACATTGAGGCCTGACTCTCTTTGGCAACTTTGATAGTGGCTACACCTTCTTTGTGTGGAATTTTGATCATTTGATAAAGAGTTGATGGTACGTCTCCTAGCTTATAGAACCATGGTCTTCCTATCAGAAGAGAAAAGTTGGCTAGGATAGGTAATACTACAAATTTTGCTTCTACCATAATTAGGCCTGTCTTCACCATAGTCTTAAAAGTACTAATGGCTTGCCTTTTCTAGTTGTCATAAGTAGTGATGGTGAGATTGGACTTGCAAAGTACTAATTCTTTTATGCTATAAGCAGCTAGAGCTATAAAAGACAAACATTTATCGAAGACTCATCATTTATCATTGCATAAGCAGCGTGTTTACCATTTACCTCTGCTCGAATAAACAAAGGTTGGTAATGTTTACAACCTTCAATAGGTAAGTCTATATTAGCAAAGATAATCTTCTCCCTTGACTCTATTTTCATCATCTCCGTTAATTAAAAAGGAGAAATAGTAGTTCCCATAGTGGATTCAGATAAGTTTTAACTAGCTTCTGCCTATGAGATGAGGATTTCTTGAGCGAATCCCAGATTGAAATTAGAATTGGCATATTTTTCAACTACTTAAGAATCTAGTCTTCTTTACGCATGACCTCTTCATTTGGTGAAACTATCATAGAAGGCCTTTCAACCTCAAGTACTACTCTACCACTTTGGGTAATTGCTTTCACTATCCTTTCCTCCTCACCTTTTTTGTCTTTAAAATCCCATAGGTCATATGACCATTCTTCATAATGCTTAACTGATCTTAAATCACTATCTGTATCCCAAATGTTTCATACATCAACTTGAACCACCACTGAATTGATTCCTAACACCGCTTTATATGTACCATCATTATTCTCTAAAGCTTGGAATGTGATAGCCAAGTAGTCATTACCATACAAATCTTGCAATACAAACCATTATAGCAAAGCTGAGTTAACTATAAAGACTGGAGGCGGCACAACATCATACCCATTCTACTCTTTTACCCTTTTTTCTGATCTAGCACTTGCTTAGTAATCAGTTAGTGGCAAGTGTACCGAATCGACAAGTAATAGAGTGGGATATTTTTAAAACCACAAGTATCGAACCCAAGGGAAATGAATTGGTTCAACAATTGTTGATTAATTGATTAGATGTGTTTAAAAAATTTTCCAATTGTTGTTGGTTGTGTGTAATTAGCAATAAAAATAATTAACAGTAAAGGTGAATAAATTGCAAAGTGTATATTAACAAGGAATTTAAAAATAGAAAATATAAGATGTGTGAATTAACAATTACTAAAAGCATTATTCAGAGATCTAATCTCCCCACTCCCATGCAAGGTTCATTTTAACATAAAATTCATACATTATAGATGTGGATAACCCATTTAAACCCCTAGTATCCCATTTCGGAGCCTACTGCTCTAACTACCTGATATCTTATTCCAGAGCCTACCCGAAAGCCAGTATAAGCATGGGTCTCAAGACCTAGATATGACCTAATATCCCATTTTAGAGCCTATTAGTTCAAAACCTATTCATTTTCCTCTCTTTTTCTAAAGTTACAACATGTAAACCCTAGATCTAATAACTTCCATTTGGGAAACACCATTAAAACTACAACAAATATGAAGTAAAATAGAGCATACATGATATAAACACTAAACAAGCATTCATCTATCAACTTGAATAAGATTGACAAAATAAATCCTTGGAAAACATATATATCAAAATAAGCACAAGGGAAAAGAAACATCTGAAATATATATATGGTAACTAAATTCACATCCCCTACATGGTTGAGGGGATTCAAAGATCCCCAAATAACAAAACAACTACTCACTATTCATAACGTAAATAGCAAAGAAAAGAGGGAAAGAAATCATAAAACCCATTTAAGAGTCTGGATCTGAAGTACAATAACTCCTCTTCTTATTCTCCAAGCCTTCTCTTGATTCAAAACTTGAACTTTAAATTGTAACACTAACTATATTTGTGTGTCTTTGTATTTGAAGGTAAAAGTATAATGAAAGAGTTATTTTTACAAGTAAATCTATGTGAACTAAGTGTAAAAAACCTAATGTATGAAAAACTATGAGCTAAACTATAGAGAATACTCTTAAAAACATAAAAAACCAAAATCTCTCCTTTTAAAACCAGACAGAAAATAGCTTTTATAGTGGTCTAGGATAGCACTCGGTTGAGACAAAATGATTTCGACCGAGTCCAATCGGTTAAAAGAGTACTATAGCTCAGCACATGGCTGAACCAAAATGGTCTCAATCGAGTGCACTCTTCTGGATGAAATCATCTTCGAACTCTGCATTGGACATGGCGGAAACAAATGGTCTCAGTCGAGTCCTTTGGTGAAACGGTGTATTTTGCTAATTTGTAGGGCACATGACTAAGACAATGGTCCTAGTCGAGTGTTAACCCTTCTTTCTGTACAAAATTAAAAAATACACCATTAAACACTCAAAAACTTGATAATGATCAAAATAATCCTATTTGGCATAAAAAGAGAAATTTGACACTTAAAACAAGCAAAACACGCAAAATGAGACACAAACACAGATAAAAATATACTAAAAATAAACACTAATTCGGTGTTATCAATTACCCCACACTTAGCTTTTGCTCACCCTCGAGCAACTGGAAACCTAAATTCCCATATACCCAAACTCAAAAAAAGAAAATACAAGTTTAAGGAGAGTTAAACAAAAATATAGCAGAAGTCACTAACTATTGCCCTAAATCGAAAGAAATTCAACTTAAATCATACTAGCTAGTCTCCCTATGTGTGTGTGTGTGCTGGGCCTAATGATTGTGCAATTCGATAACCGATAAGAGAATTCGTATGCAAAATTGCACACGCGGTTTTGTGTTGAAACTCAAGAGATGCCACATGCATCTCCTTTAGCACCAAAACCCGAAGGTCATCTCTGCGAACAATTCTAAACAAAAAAAAGATCATTAGGTCTTAACAGGTTGCAAAATTGTTGAGATGAGGATAACAAGAATTGTATAGGATAATCAAAATAGAATAGCCATTCAATAACTCCACT
The DNA here is from genome assembly GCA_037975025.1 of Excoecaria agallocha. NCBI lineage: Eukaryota > Viridiplantae > Streptophyta > Magnoliopsida > Malpighiales > Euphorbiaceae > Excoecaria > Excoecaria agallocha. Next base: position 11,554,205 of record CM075807.1, on the reverse strand, counting down.
CAATTATGATAGCGTTTTAAAATTTTTTTAGCCTACATTCTACCCTTTTTCTTAATTCACAAAAGATTTTAAATGGAAGATTATCCAGAATGCATAGTGATTTCTCATAACTTAGATTCTTGAGGGAAGGACTATGCAAAAGTGTTCAATTAATAGTGTCACTACTTGATCGACTTACAAACTTTAAAGTCCCTTCTCTCATTTTAGGAAGCTACCCCACACTTATTACAAGATATCATCTACTTTATTTCATTCTACTCTTTTTTTTATTTTTTTCTTCTTCTTCTTTTTGAAAATGCAAGGGGCGTGCTCACAATGCCACTATACATGACTACATTTTGGAAATAATCTTTACATTCAAACATTAATCCTAATCTAAAATTTTCCTTGTTATTCAACCCTTATCCTAGGTCAACTCTCTTATAGTCCCAAAAATTTCCTTTTACTCACTCTAAGAATGGCCAGTGCAAAAAGGGCAAGAAAACACTTTGGTATGCAATTAGCATAATTTAATAGGCTCAAAGGGGTTATATAAGGGAAATAATTCAATACTAGGTAGGTCTAAAGTCTTTTTTTAGAGGCTTACAAAGAACACTTGCCTAAATCATTTCAAGTTCTGCATTTGAATTGTTATAGATGCTTTGAAGGGTGATGAGGAAGGTTTTAGTGCTCTAGAATTCCTATTTGATCACCTTCATGCACTGATTTTGTTTTTTATTTTTCTAAGAACAGGTTTAAAGTGCACATTATTTTAGGAGACATATTAGTATTAATCTAATTGAACCTAATCAAAAAAAGGCAAACAATCAACAACTAACTACTCTCAGATCATACAACTACCCTAAGTATGCTTTTGTCAAATTAAGTTTAGAGTGTCCACAACAGGAACAACTAAGGGCAAACTAAGCAAAAATGCAAAATTCTTTGGTAACAATCGAAAATAATAACCTAAAAGAAATAAAATAACAGCTAATGCAAAGTTAAAATAATTAACAAAGGTAAAAATTAAAACTAAAATATGAATAATAGATACCGACATAAAAGAAAAAACATTAGACCAAAACATTGGACAAAAGAAAAATAAGGCTTAAATATAAATGATAAGTTATAACACATAAATAAACAAAAACTTAAAACATGAACAAAATAACTAGCATTAAAGAAACTTAAGCAACTAAGTTAACAAGCTATTGTTAAGAACCTAAAATTAACAACTTAAACTAAAACGATAAACAAAAATATTAAAGGAGTAACTACTGTGGTGCTAAAATTAACAGTCTATGTATCTAACACTCTAAAAATAAATAGGAGTTCCAAAAGAATCTCCAAACTATACGCTCACCCCACACTTAAAATTTTACTGTCCTCAGCAAAATACATATAAAAAGTCACAAAATAACGGGGGTTGTGGAAAATCCCTAAAAATTTTTCATTCTTGAGTAGGTGGCTGTAGAGGGGACTGGGCATCAAAAAGGGATTGTAGAGTCCCCAATGCAGTGACAATGTCATCCATCCTAGCTGTCATGGTGTCAAGACGGGAGGTGATGGCAGTGTATTGTTCATTTGAAAGGATGATAGTTCCTGACTTCGCTTTTTAAAGTTCAGTAGCTCCTTTTTTCATAACGTCTCTATACTGTAGCCTAGTAGAAACCACAGTGTATCCTTGCCTTGGAAATTGCTGGTCATCAATAAGAACCGACATATTTTTTGGCATTTTCCTATCAATGACAATTGGATTGCCAACAAACCTCCCAAGGTTTATATAGTTGACAAGCATGCCAAAGTGGCTATAAAATCTCCAAAGGCTAGTTTTGAATCCCTTTTCTTATAATTGCGCAAGTCATCAATTTTGGTTGAGAGGAAGAAGGCTCCATTTAGGCAATTTCCAATGCTCTATGGCATAGAGGATGGTAACTTTATTTGCATTCACATTGCCCAACTCTCCATGATTATTGAAGAATGCCAAGGCTAAGAACCTATGCATGATTCTCAAGGGATGGTTCTTCAACACCTGACGCAGCGCAGGTTGGACGGGCATGCTTGGCATGAAACTGTCCGCTTTGGGCATCACCATGTCAGCCCTCACGGCTTTAAAATGCGTAATGCCAAGTTGAGGTAACTCGCCGCCTATATACTGCTCAACCAACACCTTGATCTTTCGATGTGGGACTGGGGACTGAGAAGATGCCTTGCAACACATGCTCCCCGCATCATACTCCCCTCCTTAAATGCAGGCGCTCTGTGCCTAAGGACGCACTAGGGCTACCTCATTCGATACATGCCCCGGAGACTACCTCATTCGGTACCTGTCTCCGATGTGGGCCACATGCTAGGGCCACATGTCGACAAATTCTTGAAAATGCTTTAAATTTTGGGCATGGATCTTAAAAATTATCGCAAAATTTATTGGAATGAAGAATTGGCTTGAACAAAACCTCACGTGCTAGTGCCAGGCAAAATTAACCTCCTTTCAGCATGCAAAGGCATTTGAGGCGGTCTGCGGGGCTGCCTGCATGCCAGCGCGCTGTGGCACGCGGGGCTGCCAGCGCACAGTG